>JASAND010002363.1:0-67002 GCA_030248195.1 Trissonchulus latispiculum
CGTGTCCCGGTATGTTCCGGAGTATCTTTATCTGTGTCTCGGAATCCCCTATGTGTATGTGTTTGTGTGGGGCCCGAGTAGTGTCCCCGGGAATCCGGACTCGAGGGATACGCAAATTTTTATCTTTTGCCGTTGTTTTCTAAAACGCGTTTTATCTGTACTAGTAGCTAGGGTACGTAGGTTAATTCTGTTTTATTACTAACCCTTGTGCCCTTGGCCGCGGCGGGGTCGCGCGCTTCAAAAGAGGGGGTAATCTGTGGAAATTCTAGTTGATTTCTATGCAAATTAAGAAAATTCATGCAACCGCTAAATTCAAAGTGTTGTGTAAAGACACTGGCTTAGTTAGCTAATTTGCACAGTATAAAAGGACCGCATGCAAAATTTTCAGTTCAGTATTGAGTGGGGATCTTGTTGCGGGCAGTCTGTTTCTTAGTCGTTTTTACGCCCGATTTATCTCTATTTATTTTGCCCGGGGGTAGACCCCCTTTATATTTCGTAAAGGTTGGTTTAAGTTGTATTATTTCCTTTTCTTTTATTTGAAAATTATTTGGTGCCTGTTAAATTTTGTTTGACTTTGGTATGACTTCGTTTTGAATTTTGAACGTTTACTTAGAAAAATAAATTCGCGTCACTATGGTTTTCGTTTATTTTTATTGCAAGTGGTTAAGCGTAATCGGTCGAGTTTAGTCGGACATACACACACTCTCAGAATCTGCAACCTTTAACTTATCTCGAGATAACTCAGTCTAATTTCTACAACGGGTTTTAAGAAAACAAAGTTTTTGTAAAATTGGTCTCTCCTAGCTCTTTACCCCACCCTTTTACGACTTATAGTCGTACTAAAGTATTTTACGACTGTCGTCGTACTAAAGTCTTTACGACCTATGTCGTACTAAAGTATATCTACGTACTATACTAATACTTACTAATCCTTACTCTAGCCTAAAGCATATATTTTGGGAATTATCTATGTATTAGCATTGAACTAACATTGAATAAATAAATGTATTATATTTTGAATGAGAATAGCTTTGTCATGTCTGCAGAATCTATCGAGTTCCTGCTTTCTGAGAACGTTTCAAAAATATTATTTAAGGAAGCAGCAGTGAAATTTGTTAATCTCATTCTGTTAAAATTTCATGTTTCAAGTTTTAAATGTTTTAATTATCGAAATATTAGGGAATTGTCCAATTTCTTACCCTACCCATTGTTAACAGTTTTCAAAATGAGAAATGTTTCATATTTTGGAATGAGAATAGTTTTTGTCTTGTCCTCAGAAATCTATCGAGTTCCTGCTTTCTGAGTACTTATCAAAAACATATATATATATATATATATATATATATATATATATATATATATATATATATATATATATATATATATATATATATATATATATATATATATAATTTAAGGAAACGGTGATGAAATTTATTAATTTCATTCTTTTAGAATTTCATGTCTCATGTTTTGAAATGTTTTAATTAACGAAATATTTCATTCTTTTAGAATTTTATGTCTCATGTTTTGAAATGTTTTAATTAACGAAATATTAGGGAATTGTCCAATTTCTTACCCTTTGTTAACAGTTTTCAAAATGAGAAATGTTTCATATTTTGGAACGAGAATAGTTTTTGTCTTGTCTTCAGAATCTATCGAGTTCCTCCTTTCTGAGTATATACTTATCAAAAATATATATAATTTAAGGAAACGGTGATGAAATTTATTAATTTCATTCTGTTAGAATTTCATGTTTCATGTTTTAAATATTTTAATTATCGAAATATTAGGGAATTGTCCAATTTCTTACCCTACCCATTGTTAACAGTTTTCAAAATGAGAAATGTTTCATATTTTGGAACGAGAATAGTTTTTGTCTTGTCTTCAGAATCTATCGAGTTCCTCCTTTCTGAGTATATACTTATCAAAAATATATATAATTTAAGGAAACGGTGATGAAATTTATTAATTTCATTCTGTTAGAATTTCATGTTTCATGTTTTAAATATTTTAATTATCGAAATATTAAGGAATTGTCCAATTTCTTAACCTACCCATTGTTAACAGTTTTCAAAATGAGAAAATTTTTCATATTTTGGATGTAATATATGTTTGTTCACCACACTAATGACACTTTATGAGGCGACTGGCGGCGAAACTATCTTTCACTTATTTTCTAAAAGATTTTTCCAAAGCATCCTAAAGAACTTAGTTCTACACTTCTCCACTGATGAGCCGCAAGTGTTTGAACCAAGTCTGGCAGAGGTCGCATGCACTACTAATATAGGAATTTAATGTGTTTTTACGTGTACATATGATAACTGGAAAATGTTGGAATTAGCACGACAGTGTATTTTATTTATTTCTTTAATATTGGACGGGCTTCTGTTTTTGTCCACTTCATCCCAGAAATAAATTCCGAAAAAGGAAAAATAGTGGTACGTAAACTAACTTGTTTCTATAATAGTCTGTCCAACTTAACGGGGCGACGCCACTGAATGGTGTCAGCGGAATTGGATCGATCAGTCCATACTGCACATTAATCTCCTGAGTTTTCTTTAACGTGTTACTTATCAGCTTATTCCCCACACTTACCATGGTATAGCTGTGATGCTCCAGCCAAAGCACTTGGTACGACGGCATTGATATACGGGGACCAACTGTCTGATGTGCCAACTGCGGTGTATTTGTGACAACTACATGAGTCTCATTGGTGTGTATTAATAACCCACTGGTCGTAAATGCAACTGTGGTGGTATTTTGTTTGCCTCGAATCTCATGCTCCTGGCAAGCAGCGGCTGCATCCCGTTTTCCTTGATGTAAGGCCTGCAAACATGAACCTAATGCTGCCTCAACGACCTGGAGAGCCTCGGGTGGGCAAAGCCACAATGCGGGGAACTGCTTACATAAGGAAGAGTCCAGATAACTGAATGACTGCACTGATGAACTACCGCTACTCGACAATATCGGAGGAAGTTTTAGACGGCGGGCAATGCCATGTGCAGCATCGTACCATCCAGCATTGTGTATATGGTATAATGGATAAACATTCTCTGGTCGAATGACTGGTACCTCAAGCAGGAAAGCGAACGTGAGTTTGTACAAGTCGACTCGAACCGGATACACATTTGCTAGTTGGTACACGAGAGAAGGTTCCTGTGCTAAAAGAGAACTGGAAAATTCTGGGGCATACATTAGCAGCTGTCGAGCTTTAGTTACAGATATTAAGGTAGGAGATAATCGTCCAGTTGTTGCTGCTTCTACAACAGCATCTATCAGATTTAGCAGAGCCGTCTTTACGACATGCAATGTGATAGCACCGTCTGCATCAGAAATAGATAGCTCTGTTGCACATTCTAACTGTTCAAGAGAAGAGTGAAGATCAGCAACTGAATGATGAACAAAGGTGTACAGTTTTCTATTTGAAAGCTCGATTTCTTGCAGAGCTAGGGATCTCAGATGGGCTTGATCCTTTAACTTAGCCACAGCGACATTTCAGTGCTCCTACCTCGGTCGACAATTTACCAAGATAAATACTATTGGCAATCCCTAAGCCGGCTCCGCCAATCCCTAGCAAGCCAGCGGCAATCAAACCTAATTGCCGTTTAGACCGGGACTCATTCTTCTGTCCGGAGTATTCGTGATTCTGTCTGCACAAATTGTCCCTACGGGAACACACTTCCCGCGGCAGAGTACTGTAATACGTAGTGTCTAGAAGCCCAGAGTAGGACTCCGCTACAGAATCAATAGCTTCGCGGAGATTCTGGTATAAAGGGTGCAAGTGACACCTCCGGTTTGTTCTATAATCTCCGTCAGGCCTCCGCCTGGACCCTAAAAGAGAGCTAATGTTGGTGTGCAGAATAACAGGAACGTATCTGGTATTTTCAGGTACTAAGGCTAAACCAGCCGGCTCCAAGACGACGCCTACGCCGCTGTGCACAACTGTACTGATTCGTCTAAGCTCACCAGCTAAGTAGTCTTGATTACTGCCAAGAGCTGTTGGTAAGCCACAGAGCGCGAGGAAAAGGGTCAGCATCATCACTAATTGGCGACCAACAACCTGAGTAGGAGCTCTGCGGCGATCTGCAGATTTTGTTTCTCTGTGCGACTTACTGTCACAGTTTGTTGGTCTCAAAGCACAGTCCATACCGGCAACGTTGGTTTCACCACCACAGCTGTACTGAGTTTCACTAACAACTTCGGTTTCCTCACAAAAGTTGCACTGGGTACCGCTGGACCTGGTCTCAGTGATACTGCATTGCACAGCTGCGGCAGCTGTCAGATCAGGCCGTTGCTGCAGTCTACGTACCTGTTCACGCAGAGACTGCAGTTCATCTTGGTCCGTTATGGTTAGCTGAGGGCCTGCGAACGCAGCTGGAAGATCAGGTGAACTGTCTCCGTGTACAGAAACAGACGCATGTGATTGATTAAGCTGAACTGCTTACGCAGGAACCCAGTCCTCTTGTGCAGCAGGTACCCAGTTCTGCTGTGCTAATCGCATTGTGTCTAATGCGGTTGCCAACTGGTCCTGACGCGGTTGGCTAGGACCTGAATAGGCGTGAGTGCCAGACCGAGGTCCGGAGCCTCGAGACCTGCCGCCATTGTTTTGTCGAGGGTTTTCCCCAGAGAACCTGTTCCCCTGACCTTGCCGACGCGGACAAGTGTTTCTCAAATGCCCAAGAGAACCGCACTCGTAACAGCGAGGACCGCTGTCAGCTCGAGAGGAAGGCGTTCGAACCGCCAGATGTAGCGCTGAGCTACCAGTATAACTGCGAGGCCGGAAATTGAACCCATGATTCGTTTAATAATGATTAAAATACCACAAAGTCACAATGACAGCAACCTTAGTTTTCTTCACTCTGTCAGCAGCAAGCATAGTCACAGAAACTGAAGGTCCGGGCAGTAAACCTGTGGGGACAGACAAAGGTAAAGAAAAGCGCTGAAAATTTCTCCAATGGCTATATCAGTAACGAAAAGTCAGATCAAAGAATGCCGTCGGAAACCGATTGAGTAAGCAGCACCGTCTGTCAGCAGAGTCAAAGCGATAGGGCACCACAACCCTACTCGCAGCGCCAGATGTAGCGCTGAGCTACCAGTATAACTGCGAGGCCGGAAATTGAACCCATGATTCGTTTAATAATGATTAAAATACCACAAAGTCACAATGACAGCAACCTGAATCAAATGGGTTAAAACCCAATATGGGTTTTAACCCAACAATATATTAGCATTGAGAATGTAATGCAATCAAACAAACAACTTTAGATAGCTGAACCGTTTCTAACAATTTGGAATTCTCATCAAAATACTTTTAAACTGCTGATACTTTGCTAACCATTTGGAAATTTCCCCCAAAATACTGGCAGAATTTTAACTGTATTTTAGGATTATTCATAAACCACAAAGTTACTCAAAATGGTTTTAGACTGCTACTAGAAAATGTTTATAACCAAGGACCTAATGACCAACAAGACCATGACAAACAAGCCTAATGACCAATATGGCCTAGTCTAGACAGAGAATTTTAAGTAAGCAGATGTTACAGCCGAAAAATAGCATTCATTGCGTTAATACGCTAGGCAAGCAGAGAAGCTGAAGTAACAGGCATGCAAAGAAAAATAGAAACTGTATTCTTCAAAGTGCGGTGATTTGTGCATAAATAAAGTTAGCTTCTTATATAAAATTAACTAATCGGACATTTTGTATTTATGATTATCCTAGCCCCCTCCTTTGATGTACACACTATGCCTTAATTCCCTTTTTGAAGCAGAATTCTAAATTAATTTCCACTATAGCAGGCGTCTAGCCCTTACACTCTTAGCAGAATTCTAAATGAATATTTTCAATAATAACCCTCTCAAATCCCCTATGAGATACATCTGGCTATATCTAACACACTTCATGTGAAATATTTTCAAACTGGTACGTATGTGGACATGTGAATCTGAAATATGCAGTTTAGTTCATACTGGCTACAGTCTGATCTCTAATCGCAATAATGTAATTAGAACATCAGTGATGCCACATGAAAGAAGTGCATCAAGGTTACAGAGAACATTTTCAAGACATAACTATTTGCATAATTAGTTCTATTTGTAATTTTTATGCATTTATTTCGTCAGTTATTTGAGGTAGCATAACTTTGTCTATTTTAGCTATCACATTTCCATTTGCTGTATATCAACTGATTGCAATTCCGTTTGCTCCAGAATCTCCAAAATATCTAATTGCTAGCAAAGGAAATGTGGAGAAAGCCCGACAAGGTGAAAATCCTTCTATATAACTGCATAATATATTGGACTTTGTCATTCCTCTGGCACATTATTTCATAGTTCCTAAATTGTACCTGGTTTTCATCTGTGACATTACTTTAGTTTAGTTTTCTTTTAATTACTTTTTTAAAACGATGCACTTATTTCTAGTTTTAATTTTAACCGCCAACTATATTGTGATATGATGATTATTTGGTATACCTACATAAGTTGTTATAAAGTGATTTTATGAGAAGTAATTGACCGTTTCGTTTTTATTCCGCCGGAGGCGGAATCTTTGTAATGGCTGAACCCAAAAACAGTATGTAATTCTAAGGATGGTTTGATCTGCTTAGTATGTTTAGCACGTAAACCTAGCTGTGTCAGGTTTTTTTCGTTAAGGGGTGCGCTGTTTGAAACTCGGTTCGAAGGATGTTGACCGAATGTGGGAAACTTTTACAGTGCTTGTTGGGGCTTTCTAGCTAAATTCCAGTATTTTATTTTAGTTTTTTGAAAACCTCTGCTCTGCTTCAACAAAATGAAGTTTAAAATTGCGACAATGTTTTATCCGCGTCCCCCTTTTGCAGAGTCGGATTTGTGTGAATATTGTCAGGCAACCTTGATTATGCAAATTAGATGAGCATGGACAATTTCATTTGACCTTGAAGAGGCAAGAAAGCAGGTGTGATGCCGAAAGTACCGTTGGCATATTATATAAAAGCACATTTAGCCAGGACTCAATGTTGGGACTCAGTTTTGCCACGGCATAAGTTTGGCATTAATGAGTGAAAGTTATCGTAAGAACACACCGATCAGACAGCTGATCACAAGAGTATAGCTTTATTTCTAGAGAAAACGCTAACTACACTACAGGATTGAATCTTGTATATCTTCTATAATCTTTAAGTCATAAGCAAACCCTGCATCAGTGGCTGTTCTTTGAAATTTTGACTGGTTAATACTGACTCCATTTGTGCACTGGTATAGGTGTTTGCTTCGTATCCCTGCATACGTGCTATTGCAGACTTACTGATACAAAACTCTCCGCAATATTTTTCAAAACACAACGGCGGAATCATTTCCCCTTTAGGGGTTACTTGTTGATTTTAGTTTTGCAAAAGTTGAGGGATTCAGATGATGTAGACGATGAAATTGACGAAATGCAAGAAGAGGTGGATCGAATGAGAAAAGAATCCGAAGTAGGAGTTTTTCAATTTCTATTTCGGGTTACTCTCTTTCGCTTCAATTCTATGTTCTAGAGCATGAACCGACTTTTTGTTTCCTCCCTCTATATCCTCGTTCAACTTGCATAACATTATTAAGCAAACTAGGAAAACTGTATTGAGTTAAATCGGGTGAAATACTTGTATATGTTTTGCTCAAATTAATCGCTTATCATGAACAATAATTTCAGATCAAGTTTTTGGACATGTTTCGAAATCGTGAACTGTCTTGGCCTTTGTTTATTGCCGTGATGATGATGTTGTCACAACAATTTTCTGGTATAAATGCGGTAAGTTACACATATTATTACGAGCTATAGATATGTTGACTATAAAATTTCTAACTTCTTTGTAATATATTTAGGAAAAAGATTTAGTGTTTAATTTTTTATAGATTGATTTTCTGTTGGATTTATTCATCGCAAAAATTAAGTTGTGCACCATGCATTGCTTGTATGTATTTTCAGGCGATGTATTATTCGACAGCAATATTTCAAGGTGCTGGACTGTCGCGAGATACTTCCACATACGCAACTATAGGTGCGTTTTCAGATTTATGTCAGACCTAATCTACGACTTCAAGCCCAACCTTGCTACTATAGGTCCACGAGGCTACGACGGTCCAAGTTAGATATAACTGTAATAGTTTGTTTGTAGGGATATCTAAATCTGCGGCTACCTCTAGTAATGCACTAATCATTCCTGAATTAATCTGTTTGATCTATTTGTAGTAGTGTCTATTTATTCCATCTACAATCTACTTATAGTAGTCTATTTGAAGTTTTCTGTTTCAGGACTGGGTGCGATCAACGCTTTGATGACTCTGGTATCGACTTTGCTGATCGATCGTTTCGGTCGTCGAACGCTTCATCTGATCGGAATGTGTGGAATGTGGCTCACTTCCATCTGTTTAGTTGCCTGTCTGGCCAATTCTGAGGTCAATATATATAACTTTCAAGCACTTTTTGAATTATAGCATATACGTAGTCTAAAATATAAAAATTAAAAGCCAGTTAACGCTCAGCTTAGGAGTAGATTCTATTTCCTGCCCCAACCTGCTCTTAAGTAATAATTTAGTAGGACAAGCGTAATTTTATGGTAGTGAATTTTAACAGGTGTTGATTTACTAACTGGTACAACGGACAATAGTTCTGCCAGGAATTAAGTAAATATTTATCATTTCTGATTGAATGTTTGGCATTTTAGAACAAAATAGCAGCCATAATTGCCATTATCTGTGTCTTCCTATTCGTGATCTCTTTTGCTACGGGACCAGGTAAAAATAATAAATTAAATAGGTTTAAATAGGGAAAAATTTAAATAAATTAAATGATTTAGTGCCCAAGAATTTCATCAGATGTCAATACAAAATTACTCGATGACAGCAGTCGGTTTGCTCTGATGTCAAGGATATAAAAATAAAATGATAAATTGTCAAACTTAGTTCTTCACAGACAGAAGTATAAGTTCTTGATGAACAGCTTTAAAAATGAAGAAATTATTTTCTGAACTTTTGCTAACAGGAAACGGGAAAAGTTCATTGCAGGTACGCAAATTGGTAAATTTATTTACCCAATTTCAGCACTTTCTTTGGTGTTTTAATCTTGGCAGTTGTGTATTTTCAGGTGCCATACCATGGTTCTATGTTTCCGAAATATTCCAGCAGAATGCTCGTGGTCATGCCAATTCCATAGCCGTTGTGGTTAACTGGTTCGCAGCGTTTATTGTTGGGCTAATTTTCTTACCACTAAATGTATGTTACGAATCCAGCTTAGCATAAAATACTGTAAAATTTCCCCCAATCAACATGCTAGGACTAGAATTTTTCTGGGCAAAAATAAATGAGGGCAGATGGCTGGATGCCCCCTCCCCACTAGGGGGGTTGTACCAAATAAGGGACACCAAACAGACAAAATTTTTGAAACTTTTGTTTTTGGAAGAGAAACGTCGTTTACTCAACATCTATGAGGAACCACAACGCAATCTTTATATCAGCGGAAAGCTCAATTTCTGCTGCACAGGAAAATCAATTTTGTTTGCGTTAAATTTGAAACACTTTAAAACTCACATTTTTAAAGATTTTCGCATCAATTTTCTCTTATAAACACTAAATAGGGGACACTGTGCCAAATTAGGGACAGTGGACACCAAATAAGGGACAGCATTTTTGACACGAAATAAGGGACACTTTCATATAATTGACAGCTGAATTTTTTGTTTCTGACATTCATAATTAGTGAAAATGCTAAAACTAGTTAACTATTTGTCCGTTTGACACTCTGGAAACACATTTCTGCCAGAATTTTCGTTTTCATCAATGTTGTAATTTTATCAATTATATAACAATTATGAAATACAGTTATCACTGTTAATAACCATAGAATATGTCAGAATAAACTAATAGCTTGTTTAATACAAAAATAAAAACCATGTTTGTCGTTGCTGGGAGTCGATCCGACGACTTTGCGGCCTCCAAATTTAATTTGTCCCTTATTTAAGCTCCAGTTGCTGTCCCTAATTTGACACCAGCTGTCCCTTATTTGGCACATTCTTGAAAATTTAACTGAAATTAATTAAAATTTAGATAAAATCAAGCTTTAAATATTATTATAAAAAATTTATGCCAAAAAATTGCAGACTATCTGAGCATTCTAAAAATGTAAAAGTTTCAGATAAAAGTAATACAATGAATGTGCGCCGGGAAATGCAAATGTGAAAATTTTTTCACAACTGAGATTCTGTTTAAATTTTAAAATCAGAAACGTTCTATCTGATTTTCTGGACGATTATGTTAGTGTCTATGGAAACACAATATATCAAAATGTAGCTGAGACATTGAGCTTTTAGGCGATATAATTTGTTTTGCAATGCGAATTTGCAAAAAACTGTGTCAGCTTAGAGAAGCAAAAAGTGTCCCTTATTTGGGACTGTCCCTTATTTGGTGCAACCCCCCTACTAGGGGGGAGGTGGGAAGACCAAAAGTGGGAAATAAAATGGGCTGGAATTCTAGCCTGTTCTCAACATTTATGTATACTGCTATAACTAATTTAAGCTGAAAAGTGCTCAAAAACTTAAGTTTTAGTTTCAAAATATACGGCAATGTTGGAAAACTTTTGATATGTTTGACCAAAAATCCTAAAAATGTGGCAATTTCTAGACACCCTATGGTGAGTGGGGGAAGTGGGCGGGATGAGTTGGGAGGATCCAAAATGTGGGGAGCTCTCCCCTATAAAAATGCCAAGTGGAAATGTGACTGTTGCAATAGGTTCAGGGGCAACGATTATCACCGTCTACACCAGGGTTAAGTCGCCAACCTATATTTATTACACGTATAGACATGCCATTAACCCGGCTTAGGTTAAAATGTAACATCGGCTTTTTGCCTGATGATTCCGGAAAGTGCTCCCTGTGGGGAAATTAACAAACATCACTGAAACCTGTTTTGTATTTCGGTAAACGGAGCTTGAAGGAGGTTCGAACATACATAACTCACTCACATCCGTGCTCCTAAATCAGCCTAAATACTCTGTGGAGCGTCGAAGAGTCTACCGACCCGTTTGGCTTTTCAAAAACATAATAATGCTGCTGTGCTGTTAAAGTCGACCGATCCGCTTCCAGCTTCTGATGGCACCAGCCAAAGGACAGCTTAATCGCTCTAGTTGTTGTTGCTTTGCTCAAATAACAACTTAATGAACACGCTCCACTCTACTTTTTAGTGTAACATTTTTCATCATGAGTATTACCAAGAATCCATGATTTTCTTCGGCTTCTCTTCTTGGCATTGCGTAAACGGTGCTCCGTCCACAATACGCGAATGTTCCCCCGTTTGGGGGGGGGGAGGGGGTCGACAGGTCTCCGCCCCTTCCGTTTGGTGGGGGGGGGTTGTCGAAAGTGGTCTCCGTTTGGTGTAGGGTAGCCAAAAGTGCTTCCCGTTGGGGGGGGGGGGGTTTGCTGAAAGAGGTCCCCGTTTTGGGGGTCGCTCAAGCAGGCTATGTTTGTATCATTCTGATTGGCTGTTGGCGACCCCCCCCCCTCCAAACGGGGACCACCTTTTGTGACCCCCCCCAAACGGGGACCACCTTTTGTGGCCCCCCAAACGGGGACCCATTTTCGAATAGAACAAAAACTACCGTAATCCTTTGCTAGACCCCCGTCCCCAAACGGAGGGGGGTTTCTGCAATCTGATTGGCTGTTGGCGACCCCCCCCCCCACCAAACGGGGACCTCTTTTTGGCTACCCCCCACCAAACGTAGGGGGGTATGCGCTGTCGATTTGGTCGACCCCCCCCCCCCCAAACGGGGGAACATTCGCGTAATGTGGGCGGAGCACCGTCACGCAATGCCAAGAAGAGAAGCCCTCTAGTCACTTACTCTTCTTCTAATATATAGAAGAAAATCATGGACTCTTGGTAATTGGTATTACTTTTGATGACCGGGGCAAATAATAAAATCACAATTCCATTTTTAGAACGCCATTGGTCCTTACAGTTTTCTGGTATTCACTGGCTGCCTTACGGTCTGTATTCTATTTACATGGAAATTTGTGCCAGAAACCAAAGGAAGAACAGTGGATGAAATTGTTGAAGAGTTTAGAATGAAGAAAAGTTTACTAACAACCTCTCAATCCGTGAATTCCATTTCATAACGACTATTAATAAAATTTGTGACTTTTACGTAGTCTTTTGTCTATATGTGTTTGTACAAGATTGCGGGTGTGGTTTAATAAATATTGTGATAATAAATAAATATGTCGTAGTTCAGTATGTAATTCAGTTCAGTTCGGAACTGAACTAGTCCAGTATGTAATTACACACTGGACTAGTTCAGTATGTAATCAATGTTTTCAAAGCTATTACAGTTCTTGTTTATGAAACCCCTCGTTGTGATGTTACAAACGTTACAGGGTCTGCATTTTGGGAAATTATTATACAAGTAGTTTGTTCCATTTCCACCTTCTTGTTAAATTTGTAAGAATTTGCACAGAGGGGCTTACCCAGGATTTTGAAAAGGAGGTTTGACTTGACCAAATTTTTTGTTGTCACGAAACGAACTAGTTGGAAGCGAAAACGGAGTACCAGCAGGGTTTTTAGTTTCACGATTTGCGCCAGGAAACATTTTACTTCTCGAAAATTACCCAAAAAATTAACATTAAGATTAACATTCTGAGGTTATAGGAATAGTCATTTCTGGATTAAATAACTCATTGATTAGTATTTTCGTTTGCTACAACAATTGTAACAATCAGCTTGTCGCTGCAATCAACAATATGAATAAAAACAAAATGCAGACAAACGGGGACTGTGGGCGCGGCCCCAGCAAAAAATTCAGAAATATATACTTCGGTTGAAAACTATTTTGTGTGGCAACTTTTGCGCTAAATTTTCTTCCAGTTAAGCTGATGTCTAGCAGCGCTAGGCTTGCTTTGCCAAATTGCATTTACCTAACGCTAAAAAAGTTTTCATCTTGACGCAAAAAATGCCAACCCGAAGACGAACACATGGGGTGCTCTCACTGAAGCGACATAGCGAAAGCGCGACATGGCGAAGGCGCGACAAACGGTTGTTAGCGCGGCATAGCAAAGGCGCGACTTGGCTAAAGCGCGACATCTAAGTTGTGCGCATTAGCGAAGGCGCGACAAACGGTTGCTAGCGCGACATAGCAAAGGCGCGACTTAGCTAAAGCGCGACATCTCAGTTGCGCGCATTAGCGAAGGAGCGACAACCCCCGTTCCTATAAATATTCTGCTACCTTTACTCTTTGATAATTTTCTAACTTTTTGTGGCTAAACACTGAACTCTAGATAACTTTATTAACTTTATTATAACTTTATTATTAACTTTATTAAAAATAACTTATGATATATGACGAAATAACTTTATTAAAATTGTGTTCATCTCCTGATGGAACAACTTCTAATGACTACTAAAAGGACGCCAAGTATAGTCAGGGCGGGGAAAAACATACCCGAAAAGATGGGGAGAAAAAACACACCCACACAGAGAACTCAAGGTAGCAGATATAGAGACCTAGTATAGTGCAAATGAAAGCGCTATCTTTTAACAGTAAAACCATACCCATATGGTTGGTATTGGCCAAAGCGGTCTATTCTGACAGTGTTCCAAAGTTGACCCCTGAAAACACCGCTGAAACCTAAGAAATTTTTAATTTTGCTAAGCTTATTTCTAGACACCTATAAAGATGTGGTTACACTTGACAATCTTGTGACAACGCGTTGTGACAACGCGTTGCCACAACGGCCGTTGCTACAAAGTTGTCACGACGTTGTTCGTGTAACCAGTGACACAACGTTGTGACAACTGGTGACAACGCGTTGGGACCACGCCCGATTTCGTTGTGACAATGCAATAGTAAACATAGCGTTGGCTCAACAGGAAGTGTGCGTTGTCACAATCTGTTGTTACGTGTAACCACTAGTTCTCAGACTTGACAACCATGGGAAACAACTGCCGTTGTCACAACGAGTTGTCACATGATTGCCAAGTGTAACCACGGCTTAAGGAAAACTTAGCTAGTCTTTGGCATAGGGGTATATGTGGACCCCCTCTAGCGTTTGGTATAGACGGCAGCCTCCTGCCTTTTATGCAGGCTGAGTACTGGGTGTGTTTTTTCTCCCCGCCCATTTTGACCCCTCAGCGGGGAAAAAACACACCACCCAATTTTCACAAATAGTCCAATATGTAGTTCTGAGCAATTCTGATGCTCTTAAACGATAAAGCGGGTCTTGTTTTGTAATTTTAGTTCAAAAAATATGCACTTAGAGCTAGAGTTGTGCCGTTAAGAAATTTTCCGGGCCGGGCCCGGGCCCGGGCCTGCTGAACCAACCGTGCCGGGCCTCGGGCCTGGCCGATCCCGGCCCGGGCCCGGAGGCCCGATTCAACTCCCGGTAGGCCCGGTCGGCCCGGTGTAGGCCCGGTCGACCCGGTGAAGGCCCGGCATATAAAAAACAGTGGCAAACAATAGTTGGTGCCATTTTTTACAACTTAAACAACTCCTGGAAGCTTAAATTTGACTTACTAACTAATGCAGAGAATTTGGAAAAATTATGAAATTTGAACAACAAAAATTTGACCGGGCCTCCGCGGCTGACCGGGCCCGCGCCTGGGCCGGGCCTGCCAATCCAACATCCGGGCCCGGGCCGGCCCGGTGCAGGCCCGGCCGGGGCCCGGCCCGGAGCCCGAGGCCCGATTCAGGCCCGGGCACAACTCTACTTAGAGCCTCTAATAGCTCATAAATTAAGGATTAAAATTTGCTGCATCATCGTGCCAGGTTTCATATGTTTACAAGGCAAATTTTTAAAAATCTTAGAAAACTTAATGAAATTGCAATTTAACGCCAAAACTAACTTAAATAATGATAAACAATGACATTTGCAAGTGTTTTGGTATATTTGTAGTTGTCTGGTGCCGCTTTTGCTGCGATTTGCGATCATTTCATGGGTTCAGGGGCCTTGACATAAATGCATCTGACTATGTCCGATAAGCAGCTTTCTATTGGAAACAAAGTGCACTATGTTATTTAGCATGGCGAAAATGTACAAACAACCTTTAATATGTAACAATTAGTGTCCCGCGGAACACCCAGGATCATTTTTAGCACCGTGTTTTTTCCCCGCCGCCTATACAAATTGCGGGGAGAAAAAACACAGACAAAATCGATTATTGCTACTGATGTACAAGGGATCAGGCGGATTTCTATACATGAATCGATAGAACTAGGAGCGATATACACCATGGTACAAACGCAAGCTCTCTCAACCTTAAGACAAAAAAGTTACAGCCTTAGTTCCGTATATGTGTTTTTCCCCGCCCTGACTATACACATTGTTTCCCTTTTACACAAATTTTGATTGCTGACCCCAATTTAACTTTATCCCCCCCCAAACTAGTTGGGGGGGATAAAGTTAAAGAGATCCAATTAATAATTTAAACTTAGTATTAATTGATAATACTACTCTTGATAATACGAAAATATCATGCCAAATTAGGAATAATTGACATTACTTATTGATATTGATATTACTAAAATCTTAGTTCCAATAAGTTCCTAATTTGGCATGATATTTTCGTATCATCAATTAATACTAAGTTTAAAATATTAATTTTTTGAATGCCTGCAATCGTTGCAATTTGTAAATTATGTGACGATATGCCTGTTGGCTCGGGCCATTATTAATTAAATACCAATTTATCAATTAATTACGACGTTATCTAGAGTTCAGTGTTTAGCCACAAAAAGTAAGAAAATTATCAAACAGTAAAGGTAGCAGAATATTTATAGGAACGGGTTTTGTCGCGCCTTCGCTAATGCGCGCAACTGAGATGTCGCGCTTTAGCTAAGTCGCGCCTTTGCTATATATCGCTAACAACCGTTTGTCGCGCCTTCGCTAATGCGCGCAACTGAGATGTCGCGGTTTAGCCAAGTCGCGCCTGTGCTATGCCGCGCTAACAACCGTTTGTCGCGCCTTCGCTATGTCGCTCTAATGTCATACAACCGAACACATATACATTATATATACAATGTTGAGTGTGTTTGTGTTTGTGTTTGTGTGTGTGTGTGCGTGTGTGTGTGTGGGTGTGGTGTGTGGTGTGTGGTGTGTGGTGTGTGGTGTGTGGTGTGTGTGGGTGTGTGTGGGGGTGTGTGTGTGCCCAGCCAATTTTGCTGCTGCTCCGTCACGCACACTCATTACCCAACATCAGTTCTAAAGTTCTTTTTGTTGATATATGCGCCCTCTAATATAAACCAATTTTCAATTCGGCAATGTTTGTTAGACTTCTATTTATTAATTCTCACAAAAATGACAATCAATTAAATTAGAGCAATACGGTATAAATGAATGACACGAGCAAGTAATTAAAGAACATCAGGAAAATAATAGAAACAAAAACACAAGGTATGCATTGAGGACTCCAGTATCAGTAACAGTCGACAAGAACAATGATGAAAGTTTAGCCTTTTCTTTCTGCCGCCTTCCTTCGGACAAAACCACCATAAATCCTGAAAAATAAAAGACGTCGTCATTCGTCAAGATGCAACCTTTTCTACTAAAAGGAATGTACCTCGTTTCGTCATTCGTCAGCATGCAATAGAATTATGATGTGACTACAGAAATTGCGGTCAAGTTTATTGAGAAATTTGTCGCTCCGGCATCAGCGTTGTGACCTCAGAAATTTGGACCTCAAGTGGGATTTGAACCCATGATTTCCAGATTAACGCTCTGATCGGTTCCCTATCAAAACGTCTAAAGTCAAAACGTCTAACGTTCATAACTACCGACGAAACGTCTGACGACGAAATGTCTACTGACAAAAAGTCTAATTTTTCAAAAATTGTGTCACGCGTTCAAAACGTCTAAACTTTCCCAACTTTTGGTAATTATTTTTACCTATTTTGTATGGGTCTGGTCCAGTTTTCCTGTGGGCCGCTTTGGGTATGGGTGGCGGGGTCTTGACAAATCTTTGAAGTTATGGCACTGTCCCAAATATACTTCTTATTTTCTGCATTAGCTTCAGTATTCGACTAGTCATTGACTATTCAGGCCGGGCCGGGCTTACGGGCCTGAGTGAAGGTCTCTACCCCCCCCCACCACTCATAGTTCTTAAAACTCGATCAAATGAGCTGAAATTTGGTATGGGTATGTTTTCCACCACACTGAGTTCAAATATTGCAAAATTTTTCAATTTCGCGAAATTCGATTTTTTTCGATTTCGAAGGGGGGGAACCAAGGGAAACCGAAAATTTTTTGTCGCCGATTTTGCTGAAAAGTTGCATATAGGGCTTTTCTGGGTCGCTGAACACAAATCTGAAGTCCGTTTTTCGATTCAGCTTTTCGTTAGCTTGATATAAGCTAAAGTTGTAAGCTTAAGTAGTAAGCTTATGCTGAGCTAACGAAAAACGGTATCGAAAAACTGACTTTAGATTCGTGTTCAGCGACCCAGAAAACCCCTATATACAACTTTTCAGTAAAATCGGCGACAAAAATGTTTCGGTTTCCCTTGGTCCCCCCTTAGAAATCGAAAAAATCGAATTTCGCGAAATTGAAAAATTTTGCGATATTTGAACTCAGCGTGGTCGAAAACATACCCATTCCAAATTCCAGCTCATTTAGTCGAGTTTTAAGAACTTTGAGAGGTGGGGGGGGGTAGAGATGAGATCAGGGCCGACAAAGCCCGGCCCTGCCCGGCCCGGCCCGGCCCGACGGGCCGGGCCGGGCCGCGCAGACCTGGTTTCCAGTCAGGGCCGGGCCGGGTTTGAGGAAAATGTAGTAAGGGCCGGGCCGGGCCGCGCAGCTTCCAACGAAAAAAGCCCGGCCCGGCCCGGCCCTGTTCGGCCCTGCCAAGACCTAACGGTTTTCACATTAATTTATTGCATATATACAAGTTTCAATTCTAATAATTGATTTTGCCTTCCTAAATTCAAAATTTCTTGCTTTCTTTGTGTCAAATGAGACTGAATATACAACAAATCCATATTAAATATACATCGGCTTTCGAGTAACAGAAGTTTAATCTATACTACATACATATGTAAGTGTTTCAAACTCTTTTCAAACAACAAACAAACAAACATCCAAACATGTAAAACATTTAACTATATCGGTAAATCGACCTCAGACTAATTTAGTACATTTAGTGCTAATTTTCTTAGCAAGGTAGGATGCTGAAATATATTCGTAATGCACTGTTTTTTGAGAGAACATGGACTTTGGATCTCGAGAATACGATAGTGAGGCAGAACACAAAATTCAAAGTGTCTCAAATCTTCATAGAAGAATTTCTTAAAAATCAGGGCTTTCCAGGGCCGGGCCGGGCCGCGCAGACCTAAATTGCGCTCAGGGCCGGGCCGGGCCAGGGCCTGAAGTTTTTGACACAGGGCCGGGCCGGGCCGGACAAACCTAAAATTTGAACAGGGCCGGGCAGGGCCGGGCCGAAAAAATCGGCCCTGATCTCATCTCTAGGGGGGGGTAATCTGGAAAAGACCCCCCGCAGCTTGGTCAAGTAGGACAGTTCAGTTGGATAGCAAGGATAATCATTGGTTCGCTAATCCGCCTAATCTATAGGCAACTTTAATTCGTATGAATGCTTTAGGCTGCGCAAAACTAGGTTTGCGCAAGATCTTATAACACATAGGAAGAGTAAGACACTAAGCACAACCAAACTTCTCGGGCAGGGTTAGGCCGGCGCCGGTCCTCCTCCCCTCCATAAAACTGGCTCGGGCCGCCTGATTCAAACTCGGGCCAGGCCAATTTCGGGCCGACCCAACCCAAGCCCTTTTTTCAATTTTGGAGGATAAACCTACAAAATCTGGACCTGAAAATCATGGCGATACTAAAGCGAACGCAAATATATTTTAACTGTGCATAGAGAAATCTGTGTCAAAGGACTGAATTTCAGATTCGTATTTTACAGCCACTAATTCCTACCAGTTTTTCAGTTAAGTCAAGGACGAAGCTTTATGCTTTCCTATCCTTTCTTATCCTTTCTTATCCTTAGAAGGATTCATATGCTTAGGAGGATTCATACCCCCTGCAGGTGCAGATCCTTCTCTAGTCCAAAGGTCTACGACTCCAGAATTTTTTCCGTTTTTTGGCAATAAACAAAAAAATCTAAAAAGAGCTGCTCCCTCGTCTAAAATGCACATTTTTGTTCCAGATATCAGTCCTTGAGAAACCAAACTTTTGCAAACGGTAGCATTAAACGCAGATTATAGGAACTATAGAGTCTATGATAGGAAGAGTGAGAGACGGTGCCATTCCGAATAGATTAAGCATGCGAGATGCTCGGCACATTAACATCGAAATCTTAGGGGTGGTACCGCTTAACGTTGTTAATCAAAGCTGTGTAGTGTGTCGAGCATCTCGCAGGCTTAATCTATTAGGAAGGGTTGAGCTGAGTGTCCCACTCTTCCTACTATACCTAGATTCTTGATGGGAATGTGTCAAAATTTGGTGTAATGTCGTAAGTCCTGTATATATAATTCAGTTCAATTCGGAACTGAACTGAATTACCTCCTGGACTCCGACATATACATCAAATTTGAACTAAACTGGTTACGTTTAGAAATTATTATTTAAGGAAAAACAGATATTTCACCAGCTTTCCTTTCATTCCTTGCATTAGAGAAGCACCTATTTCTCCAATTTTTACATTCATATAAACATTTCTTCTGACATTACCTGTGCCTGGTTAGCCATACCTCTCCCTCCACTCTGGCGGAACGTAGGCATTGTACTGAAATTTGGCAACAAATCGTTGATGTAGATGAACCCAGGCAGCCTTCTCTCCATCCGTAATGAAATCTTCTTCTTTCGGAATTATCATCCAGTCACTGTGGAATTTTGCCATATGCTGCTCATATGGGAGCTTTACACCAGGATCGTTATAGTCAGAGAGAACACATCTGAAAAGCTCTGGATCAGAGCACATATTCAACACAGGGTTCTTTGAGGTGGCCCACTGCCAACGTCTGAAGCAGGACATAAGATGATGATCACAGAAATGCTTTGCGTGGCCGGGAGCCCCTGAGCACTTCTGACAGCAGTAGGGACAGAGGGCTTCGCAGCCTTGACTTCTCTTCCAACATTTTTTCTTGATGCTTTGCCTTTCATCTTCATTAATCTTGAGGGACCGGGAGGAATCGGATGTTTGCAAACCTAGATTGCACAATTCCAATTGCAGGCGTTTGCAGAAAGCCTTGCAGTCCAGTTTTTTTGGCGTTCCTTGACTGTTTCTGGCGAATTGAAGACAGGACTTAACGACATCAGGGATCAAATGAAATACTGGAAACTGGAAAAGGTTTTCTGCAGCATTTAAAACTGATACGGTACTTTCGGTTTTTCCAACCCAGATTTTGATTGCCACAAATAAATCACAATAAACCTTTGCCGCCTTAGAATCTGGATTCATTGGATTAAGAATCTGATGTTCCACCGCTCCCACTTCTCGGCTAAATTTGTTGTCAAATTCTGGATCAAACAAATGTCTCTTTATCCAGCCAACGGAATCTTCCAAGTAGTTCCAAACTTCCTCGTAGTTTCTGGCAACAAAAGTCATCTGTATCGCCTTCTCCGCCAAGTCTCTGGAATTAGGCGACCAAGCAGACATTCTTGCTCTGAGATTGGTGAGAGCTTCTTTCTGCAGGGCATTCCAAAGAGCAGCTGTGATCATCTTCGCCATTTTTTCACCCAAACTGTAACCGTCTGAGACCCTCTGACCACGCATGATCACATGACTCTTGTGATCTGTAACATACCCATCAAATTCTAAGAGTAGCCTCTCTGCTTGATGCTGCTCATGGTGAGAACAGGCTTGAATCAGCATACAACAGGCAATGCTGTGACTGGTGTTGACTAGTGTTTGGAAAAGGCCTTGAACAGTGCAGAATTCATCGGAGCAATGGCGTTCTTTGACTTCAGCGATTTTGACATCCACAATATGGGCAACTTTTCCAGTCAGAGCGGCCCAGTCGAGATTCGCCGACTCCAGAGTAATGCTTCCGTCCAGGTGGTTTTTCACAGAGACAACTATTCGCTGATGATACTTCTCCATTTCCATCTTCAGTTCGTCTCGCTTTTCACTTTTTATTAGGTAACGTTTCAGCAATGACTTCCAATCGTTCTGTTGCAGAGAGGAAGCCTGACCATTGAAGCGCTTCACCAGTTCTGCTGTGTCTGTTGTTGAAATTGCTTCAACGTTGGTATGGTCAAGGAGGAAACCGGGTGAAAATTGATGCTTCACGGTTAGGCAGTGACTTGAATAGTGAACAGAAATTCTTGATATCGTAGACGTTGAGGGAGTTTCTGGCTTCACTTTGTCATAAAACTGCTTTCTTACAAGAAGTACTTGATTCTCAAATTTTTGCTCCATCAAGTTCAAATCCAGATCCTTGCCTTCCAGTTGATCTATGGCATCCACAACGGACCTGAACGCGTCTTCTATTTTCCTTCTGACCTGCTGATTATTTATTTCGTTGTCATACACTAGAGACATTTCTTCTTTCACTTTGCTGACTTGACGGTTCACCCTATTCAGATATTCTTCAGCCATTCCTTCGGATAGCGCTCCACCAGGGTACTCCGCCAATTTAAGCTTCAAGGCATCCTTTATTTCTATCTCCAACCATTCTGCTCGAGCATTAAGATAGTCTTCATAGCTTCTGCAAGGCGCCACACTGTTTTTCAGGCACACTTGGTATTTGGAATCTTCGGCAAATTTCCTGATCTCTGCATAGGCCGATACACGAAAATCAGCTGAAATATGTTTCTCGCAAACCATTTGCAGCTGTGTCTCAATGTACTCCCTCTGAAATTTCTCCACCAACGTCTGATACGTATAGAGGTCAGCATTCTGTCTTGCCAAAGTCCACATTTCATGACACTTATCAATCCAGCCATCTTTCCCAGCAAGCTTCACAGGGAAATGGGAAGATTTTTGGCAAACATTCTTGGCCAACTCAATCAACTTCCTTCTCAGTTGTTGGCATTCCTTAATAAATTCAGGCATGAACTGTTCTTGCTTGATCTTTTGGTTGAGAATCGTCTGCTCTGACTGTCGAATCGCTGTTGGAAGGTCAAAGTTCAGAATTTTGTCGGTGTCTATGACATTTTTCAGATCAATTCCGAGTTGACGGCTGGCCTTTCGGAGCTCGTGAATGATCGTTTGCTTCATAACAGCCATTTCGTCTTCCTTTCGCCCACAGACATCTCTGCTTACGAAAACCAGTACAGGCTTGTGACAGAGACTCAGTCGATGTGCTGCATAAACTACTAATTTCATCAGCTCGACCAGGGTTCTATCTCCTTCCCCTCGAATGTTGAGAATCACCACTTGTGAAATAGAGAAGGCATGGAGAACCATTTTCTGGTTGAATCGATGATTATCATTCACGGGACTGAGAATTCCTTCGGTATCATTGATCAGCAAATCTGGACCGTCTGAAGTTCGAATCGTGGCCGTCCACAAACCTTGACTGCATTTTCCATGGGCCACTGGGAAATTGGTTCTCCATAGTTCATTCCATAGAGTAGACTTCCCACTGCTCTCTGCACCAACAATCGTGATGGCACAAAATGGTTTCTGGAATTTTGACTTTTCCGAAGGAGTCGCCATTAGATTCCAGTCAAGAGATTGCAGAAAATTGGAGTCCACGGTTCCAGCATTCCCATTTATGACTTCGATGCTTCGACCAGATAAGATTTGATTCTGGCAAATGAGTTGGGCAGCTCGAAGACATAGTTTATCTGGGGTCCTTCTTGGAGCATCTGCTGAGGTGCAGCTGAGCCAAGCTTGGTCCTCCTGTCCGCAAGAAATTAGTTCCCTCAGAAAGCTGATATTGGCTACATCCAAAGTTTTCAGTTCCTTCATTACGTTGGCACCATCTTTGTCAAGTTCCCAGTAGTCTTCGTTCTCCGCTGTTGCTGCGAGATCTTTCAGCTTCTTCAGCTCAATTCTTTTCCGTTGAACGTCTTCCAGAAAATGTTTGTTCAGAGATTCCTGGAAAATGTCCATCATTTGAAAGTTCATGTCGACACTTTCTATCGGTATCATGCAGTCGCGAAAAAACAGAACAGGTACTGTAACTTCATTCAGCTTGGTTCTGACCAGTTTGAGACGATTAATTTCCACTTGAAGCTGATTCTGCAGATTCGGCTCTTCATATTTACGATCTCCCAGTTTGGCAATCTCTTGAGCATTTCTTTGAATTGGGAACCACTCTGCCAGGCCGTCTCTGTACGCAGTTATCATGCGGCTACTTTGAAGCTTGAAATGTTCCAGGCCCGGACAGATCTGTAGAACGTTAACTGAATCACTGGGAGTGATGGCGTTGTTAATATTCAGCAAAAAGTTTGAGAACCCAGCACTGACAGGGCAGGTGACTGCTTGTAACAGCTGGGCGGTTTTTGCATGGTGGAAGCGGACTTGTTCGCCGGATGCACCAGGTGGTAGGGCAGGAACAGCTGCAGATTCAAGACCGGATGGCAACTCAGTTTGCAATTTTTCAGAAACTTCGTTCATCCAAAGGCTGCCCAATTCTAATCCATCGATGATTAAAATGCACAGCTGCAACTTTTCTGAACCCTTGGACTTGAGAAGGTCGAGGATAGTTTGAAGTTCGGAATCAAAATGAAAATCAATTTCATTCTGGTAGTTGAGATCTCGGGATGTGCAGTGGATCAGAACGACCATAACCTCTGAAACCATGGCACCCAATATATGTTCGCTGTGTTGGCTAGCTGAGCCGTGGAAATCTATAACACTGGCGGGTCTTCCATGCTGAGCCAAATGGATGCTGGCGCTACCGTTATGGAAGACTGAAGCATGATCTTTGGAGGAAAAAATGCGGAAACGGGTCCCGAAGACTACATTTAGAAAGGTGCTTTTTCCCTTGCTTCCTGTCGTTCCAAGGGATAAGACCAGCATATCGTCGGGCTGTCGTTGCTCGTGACGTTGGCTCAGACAGTAGAGGGGCGATAGGTGTAATCCGTGTTTTGCCAAATCGGAACGATCTCCAGCCCAGCAGTTGGGATGAATCAAATCGAGAGGCAGATCATAGTGATATAGGGCATCCGTGATGGCTTGACGTTGCCAGGAGAAACGAAGACAATCAGTGACGGCAATGCGTAAATCATGGAAACAAGTGGTGCCAGCGGTAGATGCAGCTTCCAGTACTATCTGAAACAAAACTGCACAATGGAATTCAGACAAATGCAAATAGCAACTAAACCACATCAACGCTAAATAATAATTAAGCAGTACCTACGTCGTCAAAGTGGTTGAGTATCAGGTTCTTTTTCTTTCAAACTTACTGAACCTTCACCTTCATCAAACGTAATTTACTTGGTAGTCAGCTGTTTAGTTGTTGGCTCCTACACCTACGTCCACCATACACAACGCCTGCACTACGTGACGTTGCAATTTCAGGGGGAAGGAAAAGTAGCCTTATGGACAATATACCTATAGCTCCTACAATTTTAAGTTGCAGTATAGTTCCATACTATTGCTGTGAACAAATCAAATGAAACGAAATGCACGTGCCTCACCTCAAAAACTCCAAAGCCGTGAACACCCTACGAACGTTCATCTGAGCAACGTAAGGTTACAATAGCACATAGTATCAAGAGTCCCTAATAAATTACTTATGTATATTATAGAAGAAGAGAGTAAGCTACTAGAGGTCTTCCCTTCTTTGCATTGCGTAACGGTGCTCCGACCACAATACGCGAATGTTCCCCCGTTTGGTGAGGGTAGCCAAAAGAGGGTTCCAGTTTGGTGGTGGGGAGGATAGGCACAGGGGGGGGGTCGCGTTTGGGGTGGGGGGTCGTCAAATCGGCAAAGATTGGCTGAATCTGATTGGCTGTTGGCGACCCCCCCCCCTTAAACGGGGACCACTTTAGCCCATGCCCCCCCCCACCAAAGAGGGCTCCTTTTGCCTACCCCCCCACCAAACGGGGATCCGTTTTGGAAATAAACAGAAATTACCTTAGTCCTCTGCTGACTGCTCTGCCTGCCGCTCCCCGTTTGGTGGGCGGGGGGAGGGGAGTTTAGAAAAAATGGTCCCAGTTTGGTGGGGGTAGCCAAAAGGGGTCCCCGTTTGGTGGGGGAGGGTTAGGCAAGAGGGGAATCCCTGTTTGGAGTGGGGGTCGTCAAGTCAGGCAAAGATGCACTGTTCACATTTTTCTTGTTCATACGCGATTACAGCAGCCCGATATATATTATAGGGGGTGCGCTCCCCTATAATATTTGTGTAAAAGGCGCTGCGCGGCCCTTAGTGACCCGTTCGAGCATCGTGCTAAATACTCAGCGAAGCTAGACAAATTGGGTATCGTTTGAATCAGCAACAGGTACGAGTACGAGTACTAGAAATAGCAAAAAAGTTTTGGTCAGAATTTCCAACTTTGACAATTTTCGCTTCCGGGCATGTTAGATCCGTTTGTTTTTTCCTTGTAACGCTTCGACCAAGGGCTGGTGGACCAGGAAGAAACCGAGGACAAGCCCGTACGGGAGGCGTCAGGCACCCTCGTACCCACGAAACCAGGACCTAGAAGAGAGAAGGGAAGAGGGAGGTTCAGCTTTTTACTCACCATTGAAAGTAAAGAATTGGTCCCGCCGGGGATCGAACCACCCTTCTGCTCTAGAGTCAGACATGCTAACCACTACACCACGGGACCATCAGCTGAACTCCCATAGCAAGCTTATCAATCTTTCCTATGCCTGCTTCCCTTACATCTCCCCCGGGTTTCTTTAAGACGCGTCCCGCGGCTTACTCAACTCGGAATCGAACCGAGAGCGCATCCAGCGCAGGGCATTCTGAGCCCGGGATCCGTGCTCCCCCGACACACGTTCCAGACCCCTTTAGATCCAATCAACCAGAAGCAACTACTGGGGGACCGGAGACAGGAGTCCAATCCGGGTCCTGAGGCAGCCTCGCCACATGTAGCGCTTCTACCAGGTCTGGTGGACCAGGAAGAAACCGAGGACAAGCCCGTACGGGAGGCGTCAGGCACCCTCGTACCCACGAAACCAGGACCTAGAAGAGAGAAGGGAAGAGGGAGGTTCAGCTTTTTACTCACCATTGAAAGTAAAGAATTGGTCCCGCCGGGGATCGAACCACCCTTCTGCTCTAGAGTCAGACATGCTAACCACTACACCACGGGACCATCAGCTGAACTCCCATAGCAGGCTTATCAATCTTTCCTATGCCTGCTTCCCTTACAGTAAGTCACGCTCGCAAAAGTGCAATTTTCTGACTTAATGATAGAGCGATCTGGGCATTTTCAGCAAGTAAAGTTTGGTTTCTCTGAAAGTATATACCCCTAAAGTGAACCTGTTTGGTAGTTTTTCGCTTCCCGGCCCGGCAGGCCACTTGATCGGCCAGCCAAAGGTGGCTTCACAGCTATTTTGGTCAAAAAGGCCTGCAGAGCTGCAGGGCCAGGGAACAAGCTAGAGACAAGCCGGTTGTTGCATAAGAAACTTTGGGTTGGGTACCATGGAATAGCGAGGGCGATTTTCGATATCGATATCTGGATCGTTCAGGCGGCAGGTGTCGTTAAATATTCTTTCCCCCAAATATTCCCCATCCCTATAAGGTTAAATATTTTCCCCCATGAATATTTCTCCCTTCAGAGCAATAAGGTGAAATATTTTCCCCCTTAATATTTTTCCTCCCCAAATATTTTCCTCACTAATAAGTTGAATTATTCCCCCTAAATATTTCCTCCACGAAGTGGACACTGCTCTACTCAGTACAGTAAGTTACTAACATAGCAATGTAAATTTAGCAGCATCTAGCCTTTGATGACTTTCATGGCACAACTACTGAGTGGTCATATGTAGGTAACATTATAGAAAATAGCTTTTTATGGAAAAATATTTTCTTTAAATTGTTTAAAAAATATTTTCAAAAGGAAGAAAGAGTTTCACAAGAAAAATGAAAGAACAATTCGGACAGCTTAACTTACAATTACAACAACTATAGTGTCAGTGTTAGATGCTGTCTGGAACGGAATTAACGGAAAGTAGAAGCATTATTACATAAATTTTTCCTAAATCCTTCTTTCTCTCTTAAATTAGCAAAACTTTCTCCTGAAAAATTGGATCTTTTGCGCTTCCCCCCAGCCTTAACTTTTGACTTTTTAACCAATAACTTTGGTGTGGGTGCATGCTAATTGATGAATTTGGTGCATATGAATTCAAAAATTAAAAAATTTAAAAGGGGAACCAAAAACTTTTTTGAAAACATTTTGCTGAAAACTTGCATACAGGGGTTTTCTGGGGTGCTGAACACGAATCTGAAATCCGTTTTTCAATTCAGCTTTTCGTTAGTTCAGTATAAGCTTACATGTTAAGCTAACAACTTTAGCTGAACAAACCAGCGGAAACAAGGGATATTGTTTAAAAATTCATTGCTGGCGCAATATATGTCGTAGCAGCAAAACCTTTATATCGTTAGATTCAGCTCAGCTTGAACTTTATGATCATGTTATTTTTACTCACTTTTGCTAAATTTACTTTGCCGAAATTTTTGGTCAAAAAGTGGTATTTTTCAAAAAATCGAATTTCAAAATTTGAAGTTATACATAGATTAGGTGATAGCGGACGCCTAGGCGGTCCTAACTAATCGAAAAATTTTCCGTTGAGCGAGTCGCGAGTAATACCCAGTCAAAGCTGCAAAAAGCGGCAAACATCAAAGAAAATGGAAATACTAATTTTTGGAATAAAATGTTTATTTCTCAACCGATTTTTTTCATTCATGTGTGAATGGATGCGTCTTCGGATGGGAAAATTTTTCTCAAAGAATGAGCTAAATACCTTGAACGGTCCGAAAAATTCCCCGAAAAATTTTGAAATTTTAAATAATTTTAAATTAAATAAAAATGTTCGTCTTGCTGCAAGGAATCCGAAAATATATGGTTTTATGGGGTTACAACGTATATTTAGTTCACTGGAGGCCTTACAGATTTTGTACACACATTTTTGTGTCTCACTTTAGCTACAGATAAGTTGCAATCGTCCGAAATTTTGCATAAAAGTGCGGCAGAGCATTACAAATCATGCCGTATAAGTTTTCTTCATTGACAGTATAATTCGAATCCGATTGCACTGCAGTAGACTGCTGCTGAAGTTGAAGTAGGTACAGCACGGTATATAACTGATGACGTGTCCGCGCAAATAATAAGTATATACAGCAACTAAAACTGTTGCAGCCATGGGTACGGAATGTTAGATTTCTGTCATCAAAATAGAGAAAAAGGAAGAAATTGGAACTTTTCAAGCTTTCTTGTTCTGTACTTTCTGTGGATTATTAATGATTGGCGCAATTTTTACGGATTCTTTTCTGAAACTTTGACCCTTTTTACATCAAGTTTATTGGGAACCTTAGAAATGAAATAGGACAAGAACAAAAATGCTCCGATGGAGCATGAAAAATTCAATATGGGTGACATTGACATAGGCTGTAAATGGACGCAGGACTAGGTTTTAAAACGTTAATATGGGAGGGGCATGTTGCAAATGCCCGGAGGACTAGGCTAAAAGCACACTAATATGGACCAGCTTCGCTGAACAACCCACATTCGCGGTCACTCATGCTCCACTCCACATATGACATATACGAGTAAGAGCATTCTTCTCGCTACTACATTCTTCTACATTCTTCAGCTTTCTAAGGGCCTTTTCAAGAAAGGGTAGAGTAGAGTTAAAATTAACTCGATCCTTTCCAAGGGCCTTTTCGCGAATGGGTTAAACGAGTTAAAATTAACACGATCCTTTTCGCAAATGGGTTAAAAGAGTTAAATTTAACTCGGCAAAAATTTTTAACTCTGCCGTCATTCGCGAAAAGAGTTAAAAATTAACTCTTTTAACTCTACTCTTTTCACGAACGACACGTAGAGTTAAAAAGCTGCAGAGTTAAATTTAACTCTACCCTTTTCATGAAAGGGTTAAATTTAACTCTTTTAACTCGCTCTCGCTATTTTACATTGAATTTTAACCCGCGTCTCAGCTCGCGGGTTAAACGAGTTAAAATCTACTATGCTTTACATTGTTATTGCCACGTTTTGCGCGCGTAATAAAGCTTTCAATATGACAAGATAATCCAACCAATGAAAGCACTACACATAATTTCATTGGATGGTTCATAGTGCTTCAAAATTACTTGAGCATTTGTCAATATTCTGCTGAATTGTGTGGGTCAGTACAAAAAGCGGAAAAGGACTGGAAACGGACTGAGCAAAACGGTATAAAACGCGGACTTGTCGCGGACTCTCAGAGAATGGTATAAAATGGGGACTGTATTGATTGGTTAATCGGGAAAAAACCGACATACAGTATAAAAAGCGGACTGGCAGCTAAACAAACTAATGGAGCTGAACTAAGACCTTTAAAAGTCATGAAAAGCATTTTCTGGGCCAGTCTGTGAAACGAAAACGAAGTCAGCGTGCAAACAACGAAAATGAAAGAGGAAAATAAGTCTAAATGTGATTTAGGAAGTAGAATTACGCCTAGTTTGAGGATTAGAGGATGGAATACAAAACCTTATTTTAAAAACTTTAATACTTAGTTTAATTGGATCTTTTCCACAATCCCCCCCCTCAATACGAACTGGTTGGATTGGGGGTTATTGGGTGATCCAGATGCGTTCATATTTTGGGAAGGCGTTACCTGAGGCTCAGTAATTTCAAAAATTTCAAAAATTTTAAATTTTTTAAAATTTTAAAAATTTTTAAATTTCAAAATTTTTGAATTTTTTCAAAATTTTCCGATAGATTCGATGATGCTGAGCATTTTTCCTTTTTGCAGCAACATCTGAAAATGCTTCCTGCGATCTCTACAGCGGTTCTAACTGTAAAGATCAAAGGAAATTACCGCCAACAATAGGTACACAATTACGGCTGTGTACAGCGCGGCGTTTTACTTTGATCTTTACAGTTAAAGTCACTGTAGAGATTGCAGGAAGCATTTTCAGATGTTGCTGCAAGAAGGAAAAATGCTCAGCATCATCGAATTTATCGGAAAATTTTGAAAAAATTCAAAAATTTTGAAATTTAAAAATTTTTAAAATTTTAAAAAATTTAAAATTTTTGAAATTTTTTGAAATTACTGAGCCTCGGGTTACACCTTCCCAAAGTATGAACGCATTTGGATCACCCAATAACCCCCAATTTAACCAGTTCGTATTGAGGGGGGGATTGTGGAAAAGATCCGTTTAATTTTCGTATCTTGATTAAATTTAATGATTTATTTTTATACTAGACAAATAATTATGTTTATTAATTGTTTTTATAAATATTAATATTTATTTATTTATTTTATTGATTTCGTTGATTCGTTGTTTCGTCATCCAACTCTGTATGCAAAGTTCCGTGGTTTCCCGAAGGAATTTTAACAAGATAAACTTTCGTTGGGTCGAACAAAAATTAGTAAGAAACGCATATGTGAATGGTTGCTCTTAAAAGGGCAGTTGGGATCAACTTTCCATAAGCGATGTAATTACGAAATTGATAATCTGTCCTGAAGAATTCAGGGGTCTTTTCGAAAGTACCCCCCACCCCAGTGGCCACAGGTCGCAAAAAAAATATGTTTTCCAACATGCTAATTATAAAAATACTAATCTTAAATTTTTTAAATTTTATTTTTTCCACTAATTCGAATACGCTGATCATTATTTCTTCCTGGACCAATCTCCTAAAGTGAATCCATGAGGTTGTGCGGCTGGAACGAATTCAATTTGAGATGGTTGCCCTTAAAAGGGCAGTTGGGATAAATGAAAGTTGGACGCACAACCTTATGGGTTCGCTTTAGGAGGTCAGTTCAAGAAGTAAAAAGGGTCAGCGCAGACGAATTAGTGCAAAAACTTAAAATTTAACAGAAATTAAAATTTTTGTAATTTTTGAGATCAGCATTCTGAAAAACAAAATTTCAACTCAATCGGTAAAGTTTTGCGAACTATGATCGACCACTGAGAGGGGGTGTAATCTGGAAGGACCCGAAGCCTGTGCTCAAGTTATAGCTTGATTCACTGTCTTCGCCAAACGGTAGATTCAAAAATGGCTGTCCCTAAGAAAATAGCCGGAGATAAGATATTGAGACTATTTTTGTTCTAACGACTGTACCCTGCGCAAAAGTTAAGAGTATGTCAGTGCATAAAAGTTTTCAGTGTTGAAAAACAGTTTTATCGTCATCAGAATTCTGCTAAAAATAAAAAAAATCACTAAAAATAAGTGGGTCCGCTAAATTCTGACCCAGTCCGCTTAATAAGGCAAGTCCGCTTATTATACCGAGTTTCCGCATTTATTCCGCATTTTACACCACAAGTCCTCTTATTATACCCCCAGTCCGCTTCCGTTCCGCGTCCGCATTTTGTACTGGCCCGAATTGTTTACGCTAAGGCAACGATATATTCTACTTAATAAAATAAAAATAGATGGAACAAAATGTTTTAAACATATTGCATTGTTAGAAATAATAATTAAATAAAATTATATTATTAAATTAAAATAATTAATTATAATTATAAATAAGCTCTAATTTATTTTTGCAAGTTATTTAACTCCACTTTATGAATGCAAATTTGAAGAAATGTGTATGAGAGCTGCAACATGGAAAGCCGAATCAAAGGGACGCTACAACTAACTGCAAGCTCAATTTTCTCTCAAAAATAGGTTAAAGCGCCAATTTAGCCATGAAAATTACTGTACGTAAACTTTAAAAAATTTGAACCTTTAGACTTTATGGAAGGACATCTAGACAATTGTTACGCGAATTTTGCTGGAACTGGTAATGCTCAAGAATGACAGTACATGATCAATTTTTATCCCAACTGTGAATTTAAGGGCAACCATTTCTAGTCAAATTTGAAATCTCTGATGAATTTTAATACATAATTTTCGATTTTATTTTGCTGCACCTGTTTGTTTTAGTATTATTTGTTAATTATGTTCTTGGGAGAACCAAGAGAAACTTATTTTACTGAAAATATGTACAGCGGGTTGGGCTCTGTCTGGAGTGTTTTCCACATTAGCCCCCACCCAGAGCTGGAAGTGGGTCACGGGTACCCGCGGGTACCCGCGGGTCGGGTCGGGTGTGGGTCAACACGTGTGACCCGCGGGTCAGTGGTAGGTCAAAAGTGGGTCAGTCGAGGCTCAAAAAATTTGATTTTAGCATTAAAATCTCAAATAATTTTCGGCTTCGCCGAATTCTAACATTGACTATTTTTGTATTTTATATAAAATCTGGCCTATCCCAGCATCCACAAAGGGGTGTCAATATTTTGAGAAACGACAGTATTTGCCATCTAGCACTGGTGTGATTTCTCGATTTCTGTAAGCATATGGCACATGCAAAAATATATGCAAGTAAGAATAGTATGTATACAATGTTAAAACAGATTGCAAGATTTCCCGTAAAATGCTCTGACGTTTTATATGTAACAATCACCACCGTCGACTCCTTAAGGATTTTCCTACTTGATCAAATTTTGTATTTGCTAATTTTCTATTTTTCTACCTTTGATTTTAATTACGAGAATTATAAAAGATTCTATATATTCAATTCAGTTGCTTTTTATCAAGCTGCAGTCACGCTCAACTGTTTTAAACGCCTAAAAATCACCATTACTTTATTATTGACAAAGATTTAGCCTTAGAGCATCTTCAATCAAAAGTGGGTTGTGTGGGTCAAATAAATGGCCGCGGGTCACGGGTGTGGGTCAAGTGGGTAGGGTCAAGGGTCTGTGGGTCACAGGTCGGGTGCGGGTCAAAAATTTTGACCCACTTCCAGCTCTGCCCCCACCACTCAGAATTTTTAAAACATGACTAATCGAGCTGAAATTTGGTATAAATATGTTTTCAACCACGCTGAGTTCAAATATCACAAAATTTTTCGATTTCACAAGAATCGATTTTTTGCATTCGCAGGGGCCCGTCTACTTTCATCAGTCAGAATCGTATTAGTCAGAATTTCATTAGTCAGAATTTCGTAAGTCAGAATTTTATTTTTCTAGTTTCTTCAAAATTTTGCACGTTGCTGCACAGTCTTAGGGCCTTTCCCGATAAAGTAGGGGAGAGTAGAGAAGAGCAGAGCTAAAATCAACTCTTTTGTAGCTCTTAACACTGCCCCAAAAAAACTGATTTGCGCCATACCAAGAGTACATAATCCAACAGTTATTACGTAGTCTTGGCCATTCTGATTCTTTTAGAATTCTAAGGAAACAGTCTATCTTCATTTCCTGTCTACACGGAACCAACACAGTTGTTGGGGAACCCTTTTGAAATGAAAGTTTTGCTCGTTGCTGATGGCAGAGCCAAGACACATATTTGTGTAGACTAGAAATCATTTTATAAAATTATTATCAAGATCAGCCATCTTGTTACACTTTGCGCCAAGAAGAACAGTGCTTTTTTGCAAAATTCTGACAAACGAAATTCTGACTAATCAAATTCTGACTAATGAAATTCTGACTTATGAAATTCTGACAAATGAAAGCTCAACTTATATTGTTTCAAAAATCTAAATTTTGACTAATGAAATTCTGACTAATGAAAGTTTGAAAAGTTAAAAGTTAAAATTCTGACTACTGAAGATAAACCGGGGCGACCAAAGGAAACCGAAATTGTTTTGTCGCCGATTTTGCTTAAAAGTAGTGATGTTTCAGCCACCCCATTTATTTTCAGTTTCAGTTTCAGGTCTGCTAATTGAAGATTTTCAGTTTCAGGCGGTTGCTCGTCGGAATTTCAGTTTCAGATTCAGTTTCAGGTCTTATTTTATCTGAATTTCAGTTTCCGATTCAGGCGGTTGCTCGTCAAATTTTCAGATTCAGTTTCAGTTTTAGTTTCATTCGTGGATTTTTTGCAGTTTCAGTTTCAGTTTCAAACATCGAGCTGTACTATGTTCAGTTTCAGTTTCAGGTGCTGAAACATCACTGCTTAAAAGTTGCATACAGGGGTTTTCTGGGGTCGCTGAACAAGAATTTGAAGCCCGTTTTTCAATTCCGTTATGAGCTAAACATGTAAGCTTACAACTGAGCTAACAAAAAGCTGAATCGAAGAACGGCCTTCAAATATCGTGCTCAGCGAGCCAAAAAACCCTGTACGCTTTCAGCAAAGTCGGCGACAAAAGATTCTTCGGTTTCCAGAGTGAATCAATCCTCTGGTATACGCAACTTTTCAGGAAAACCGTAGAAAAATGTTTGCTTGGTTCCCCTTGGATTGTATTTTTACCAATGTTGTTAGCCCCTTCGATGCTTAAAGTTTTGGTCAATTGTTTGTTTAACTGCATCCGTGCAGCTTTTCAGCAAAATCGATTGAAGACTGCAAGTTGCACACAGGGATTCGCCCACTTTCCTAATACCGGATAACGCTTCATTGAAGAAATGAAGAAATGAGTACACATCATCTTTTTCTTTTCTTATTAGTCATTTTATTTAAAATTTTCCCAACGTTGAGCAGTACTTTTTAAAAATTTTTCAAATTGTGAAAAGTTGGATATTGCGAAAAGAAAATTATTTAAACTCTTATCTAGAATGCCGAGAATTAATTTCAGCTCGCCCAGTTTTAACCCTTTTAACTCTTTTCGCGAATGCACAGAGTTAATTTTAACTCTCCCAATTTTAACTCCTTTAACTCTGTGATTTTTAATCCTGCAGAGTTAAGAGTTAAAAACAGGCAGAGTTAAATTTAACTCTGTACATTCGCGAAAAGAGTTAAAAGAGTCAATTTTAACTCTACTCTACTCTACTCTACTCTACCCATTCACGAAAAGGCCCCAAGAAAGAGTTAAACGAGATAATTTTAACCCTGCGAGTTAGAGAGAGTTAAAAATTTTAACTCCGCATGGATTCATGAAAAGAGTTAAAATTAACTCGCCTTAACTCTACCCTTTTCAAGAATCGCGTACAGAGTTAAAAATCTGTGGAGTTAAATTTAACTCTACCCTTTTCACGAAAGGGTTAAATTTAACTCTGCTTATCTGTATCTGAGCATTTTCTATTGAAATTTAACCTCAGGCAAAACATGCAGGTTAAGCAGAGTTAAAATTAACTGTATTCATGAAACCATAGGGTTAATTTTAACTCTGTCATTTTTAACTCCTTTTAACTCTACAGCTTTTAACCCTTCACGGTTAAAGAGAGTTAAAACACGCAGAGTTAAAATTAACTTTCATGAAAATGAAAATGCTTTCATGAAAAAAGTTAATTTTAACTCAACTCAACTCAACTCTATCCTATCCTACCCTTTCTTGAAAAGGCCCTAAGCAAGCGCGACGATTTTGAAATATTAAAGCTTATTCCAAATAAACAATGCATTTCTGGTAGAAAGGTGTTCAAGGTGTTTTTTGCACTGTCAGCGCAGAATCTTGTATTAAGTCGATGCGAAAAACAGTTGACATTATGTATGTACCTGTATTATTAAGTTGTGTAAAAAGGTGCATGACTGCATATATTATGCAGTTATATTATATTATTAGTTATATCAAGAGTACATAATAGAATAAGAGTATGAAACTCTTACGCTACTATGCACTAAACATGCTTGATATGCTCGGGTCGCTAACTCGGGACCCCCCCCCCCCCCGAAAGTTTAGGGGGGGGGGGTCCCACCCTACACTAATTACATGCTTTCATATAAGTGTGTGTCTGCTCGCTGATTCGCTAATTAGCTTAGGCTTACGATAGGCATTTTATTAGTAATTTTTAATTAATTAATTATAACTTTAACTAGGCTAATGAAATTAAAAAACTAATTCGACAACTTTGTAGCATTTTTTCTGCTCTTTCCAATGATATATGTTGATATATATAAAAATTGTTGCAGATTACATTCCTACGAATTTTTGTTTTGTGCAACAATTTTTATATCATTGGAAAGAGCAGAAAAAATGCTACAAAGTTGTCGAATTAGTTTTTTAATTTCATTAGCCTAGTTAAAGTTATAATTAATTAATTAAAAATTACTAATAAAATGCCTATCGTAAGCCTAAACTAATTAGCGAATCAGCGAGCAGACACACACTTATATGAAAGCATGTAATTAGTGTAGGGTGGGACCCCCCCCCCGAAACTTTCGGGGGGGGTCCCGAGTTAGCGACCCGAGCATATCAAGCATGTTTAGTACATAGTAGCGTAAGAGTTTCATACTCTTAAGGCCGCTTCACACGATCAAAGTTTGGTCAAAGTTTTCTTTGTCAAAAAACTTTGAGTCAAAGTTTAAGCGTCAAAGTCTTGCTTTCACACGTTCAAACATTTGGCGCCAAACTTTGACGGACGGTTACTTCAAAATTACATTGTTTTGCTTGCACTGTTACTGCATTGTTTAAAACATGAATTCATTAGCTCTTCCAAATAAAAATGTGTTTTTCTGACACAATTTTAAATCTAATTTCGAATTGATTATTCTGTTCAGACTGTTCGAATAATTTTCTAAGCTAACGAGCAACCATGTCTGGAAAAGCAGTACACCTAATTCGGTTCATTTTCACATACATGCTGTCTGATTTGTATTTTTAACGAGATTGTAAAATTCAAGCTGGATCTCTTTCGGTTGTTGACTTTCTTTATAAAATTTTTCATGATGGACCCCTCTTAACAAACTTCGTGAAGCGAATTTTGCAGCTCGTCGACGTCTTGTTTGTGGAATTTTGGGTGATGGACAAGAAGCAGTCTACTTATACTACAATAAAAACACAGTAAAGCAAACATTACACTGAAATTCTTCTGGGTTATTCCTGCATTCTGATTGGCTATTTGATCAAATTTCTTTGATGGAGTCGCTCTTCAAACAAGCGAACTTTGATGGTTTCATCAAAGTTTGATGCCCACTTTGACGGGGTTTCACACTATCAAATTTCCATCAAAGTCCTGGTTCGTCAAAGTTTGACAAAGAAAACTTTGATCAAACTTTGATCGTGTGAAACGGCCTTTATTCTATTATGTACTCTTGGTTATATATAGCATATTTTGTATAGTTATAGCATATTATATGTATACTGCATAGTATATATTATGTACTGCTGGGTCATGCTGACAAATCGTAAAATTTTCTGAAGAACTGCCGATAGCAACCGTCTGGGCAGTTTTCGCGAATATGGGTTGTTCAGTGAACCTGGTCCATATGGCAATGTTCACAAAAAAATCAAAAATAGAATTTTTGCTGGCAATTTCGCAAATGAAGTCCGATCGAAAAACTTTTGGTACGTATGGAACGGTAGTGATCCCCTCTACATAAATGTGGTGCAAATTTCATACCAGTAGCCCTTGTGTAGCGCGAGTAATAAAACATTTTTGGTGATTTTCTTTTGTGAACGAATACACAAAAATCACTTGTTCACAAAAAAATCACAGCCGGATCTGATCACTTGTTCACAAAAAATCACCACCGGATCTGATCTCGTGATATAGCTAGGAAATTTTTCTTTTCATGCATAAATAGAGCATAGTCCATAGTGTTATTATGTAAAAAAATTTGGACCCCCAAGTTTCTTTTGTACAGGTTGAACTTAGAATTTTGGTTCTCGGCCTCCGAGACCAAAGTGGGTACCGAGGCGAGACCGATATGCTTGACCTTAATTATTGATACGAGGAAGCTATGAATCGACGTATTTTGTGTCGGCCTCCGGGACCAAAGTGGGTACCGAGGCGAGGCCGATATGCTTGACCTTAATTATTGATACGAGGAAGCTATGAATCGACTTATTTTGTGTCGGCCTCCGGGACCAAAGTGGGTACCGAGGCGAGACCGATATGCTTGACCTTAATTATTGATACGAGGAAGCTATGAATCGACTTATTTTGTGTCGGCCTCCGGGACCAAAGTGGGTACCGAGGCGAGACCGATATGCTTGACCTTAATTATTGATACGAGGAAGCTATGAATCGACGTATTTTGTGTCGGCCTCCGGGACCAAAGTGGGTACCGAGGCGAGGCCGATATGCTTGACCTTAATTATTGATACGAGGAAGCTATGAATCGACGTATTTTGTGTTCTGTTGCTCTAGTAAGCACAGAACAACAGACAATTTGGTGGGATACTTTCGCATCTGGAATGGTCACGTGGCTTAGGGTCACGTGACCTGGTTCGACATAGGTATTTCATATAAGCCAGAAGACATGGCAGGGAATCCAATATATGGTTGGATAGCTTAGAGTTAGGACATGTTACATGGATAATATGGGGTAGCTGGGCAAAGTCCCTAGTGAGTACCAGCAAAAATTTCTATTTTGGTCCGGAGATGTCCGAGGGTCGGATTTTGGGTGGATCGACTATTTTGGGCACCCTAGTCAGAGGAGTTGGGCCTCGGCAATCGAACTTACAAAGGTTGGGTCTTGTGGCTATTACCATGGAAAAAATTTTCCGGCTGCAGCTTGTTGTTAGCCGTATAGGTGGGTGACTTTTTTGTGAATTTTCACTGTGATTTTTGTGAACATTGCTATATTAGTGCGCTTTTAACCTAGTCCTCCTGGAATTTACAACCTGCCCTCCTACATTAACTTTTTAAAACCTAGTCCTCTGTCCATTTACAACCTAATGTCACCCATATTGCATTTTTCATGCTCCATTGGAGCATTTTAATCTTGTGTTCAGATATAGCAAATTCAACTCACCGATGCAAATTCATCTGGATTATGTAGAAAGTCTCTGATATACGGAGTGATTCCTTCGATTCCCTTTCCTTCCTGAAGAACCTGCTGAAACTTTTCTCCGGTAAAATCGCCGGTCTGAATTTTCAAAAAGTCCTCGGCGCCAATAGAAGTTGCTGAAATTCCATTTGGCAAAAATGTGGACAAAAATTGAGTCAAGCGTTCGCGCTGCAGATTTTCAGCGTCTTCAATGACTTTCTGGCGGCGACGATGATTGGGTTTCTTGCGATGAGCTTTGCGATCGCAATCGTCACAAAGGAAATTGTCACAATCCAGACAGTCTGCACCAGTAGTTGTAACGGTATCGGAACAAAACTCGCACTCCATAATAACAAGATTAAAGCTCTAGAAAACAAAGAATCACAATATATTATCAGCATTATTACTTTTATTTTAGCTGTTTTAGATATATATTGCCTATTATATATATATATATATATATATATATGTATACGTATATATATATATATATATATATATATGAATACGCCTTCCTATTTGAGAGCTCGACCGTCTTCTGCAGCCGCCACTTTCAATAAATGCCATACAAGCAAGCCAGGATAGGTTTCTGCCATCCTAGTCACTGTTGCCAATCGAGGGGGCAGTTATTGTCGAATACACGATGACAGCTACTTTAAAATAGGAATAGTGTTCTTCGATTAGGCGATTTAGGTTTTAGTTTCAGTTTCAGTTTCAGCTTGACTTTCAGTCGGGAACGCAAAATGGTCGCAGTTATAGTTTCAGGCGACGACCAAACTAAAATTTAAAATTTTTGAATTTTTGAATTCATCAGCCTCTAGTATGCACCTATACAAAATTTCAAAGTTATTGCTAAAAAACTTAAAAGTTGGGGCTGGGGGAGGAATTGCGCAAGAGACTTATGTTAGGATGGTTAACATTTAGTAAACATGAATAGAAGGCAGTGAATATAGAAAAAATGATGGGAATTATGGTCGACTTGGCCCGGTGTCCGGCCAGCTCTCGCACTCGGCCCCCCGGCTCGCTCCACCTTAGGCTCTGCCCGGCCCGGGCTGGGTCGACGGGACTGAGTGAATGTGTCTAGCTGCTGCTGCTGCTGAGCAGTCTGTGGAGACCAGCACCTGACTCCTGATGAAGCGAACGTTGCCAAGTTACTTACTTCGAATGTCGCGAGTTCGAGTATCTACACCAATTGAAAATTTTGCCGACGGAAAATTATCCAGAATCATAACCACTTTTTTAATTTTCAGTTTATATAATGCAAAATGGACAGCGGGTCAGGATTCGAATACGGAGATTAGAAGGTTCTTTCAGTAAAATTACTCGAGTTTTCATTGATAATTTAGATTCGAAAAAAAGGAATTTATTTTCATTGGAAATTGAGAAATCCGGCTGGCCAGCCGGCGACGGCTGGCATAGGGATCCTATCCAACCCTTCACTGCCCTGCTGACCGGTGACAATTTTCGCCGACGATCCAAAATGCAATCAAAAATATAACATCTGAAAGTTTGACGCGACAGGCCGCAAAGCTGAAACAGATCGAACAGCAGGGTCCTATTATCGGCCTTCTACCGGCTAGCAACTGTTAAGCTGAGCCGGCCGGCGGCATACGGCATGCCAGCCGGCCAAACGGCGGTACTCATCGCTACTGTCAGGCCACACCCCAGTGATTATGTGGCACTCTTTGTGACAATAATTTGTAGTGTTAAAAATACAGTCAAAATAAATAGTTGTACAAGGATCCGAACTCAATCAGATCGCAAATAAAAAACTAATTAGCCAGGATGACCACAAAATAAACGATTTCTTTTTCCGTCGGTCACGCCACACTCACCACAAGTTTTTATTGTTTTTAAAAAACTAGCATTTGTGATGCTGCAACAGCTATAGCATGGAGTGGGCCGGTAATAAACAACATAAGGTTATTAGTAAGAAGTGTTGGTCAACAACTGCAATCAATAACCGTTTTATGCAAATTAGGCTGAAATCTTCCAAAATGAAACTGACGTGTTCACAATTTTTGAAGATGGTGTTGTACAAATGCTGGTACTGTTAAAATAAGAAAACTATTGCCAATATCTTTGATCGTGCTTTAGCTTTCTCATCTATTCCCCGACAAGGTGCCAGGTACATCCACATGGCCGCAAGAACTTGCAGTATAGCAAATACAGCAGGGTTGACGTATGGGGTTTCGCGATTTCTATACGTATATATATATTTCTATTTCTATACGCGAAATGGCACCGTATCTTAAAATGCACTAGCATGCCCTCAAATGTCAGTCAGATATTCTCAGTTGGCACCAAACTCTATTTAATTTGTTAGTTCTCCGCTCAACTTACGTTTTGAAGCCGTCATTCCTGAATTATATGTTACAAAACGGCATAGTGCATAATTCGAGAAACGGACAAAACCTGCAAAAGTCGAAAAACAAAACTGCGTTAAAGCACTAAATTTTTTGTGCTATCATACAGAGAACATATGGCCGGAGGGACGTTTTTTGGATTTGACTCAGTGTCACCTAACGGTTGAGAAATTCCACTAAATGCCCGGAGACACTAAATTTCCAAACTTTGCACTGAATTTTCTCAAAACTGAAACTATTTTAGCCCAAACCAAGAAAAATGTCCCTCTCTTGATAGGTTACCCACCCAGATAGGATACAAAATAGAAAATTTGTCTAACCGCGATCCTATGTAGGTTGGGATTTGGGGAATCTCTTGGAGGATGGTTGATCTAAGTTGGGGACGGCTTCAAAAACATTTTCAATTTTTTTCCTCTCGGTTGAGCAGACTTACTCTCCTCAGGTTTTTGATATAATATTTTGTAAGTGCTAGTTTAAAACTAATCTAAAAGGATCTTAGGATCCGCCTCCCTATAAAACGTTCAAATCAGACATTTCGCCGCCTTAGATTTGTTGCTATTTTCATTATTGCTTTTGCTTGGATTACTCTGCTTTTGAAAATGTTCGTTTCCTTCATTTTTGTGGTTTGTGCGTTTTGTAATTTATGCTCTAAAATCACAAACAAATGTCAGAATTGTCCAAAATTGCCTAGTCAGGTCGACCGCCTATTCTTGCGTAACTTTTGCCTCAAGCTCTTGTGTTTGTCTCGAAAATCCAAGCTTGACTTTGAAAACTAAGATTCTTCTTTTCAATGTTCGCCAACTTCTTGTCCATACGAAATCCAGTTAATATCACTGAATTCGTGTTAAAACCGACAAGGTTTTTACCATTTTATTCACTTATAGATCCAGTCCAAGCCACTCTGCTGCTCTCTATCTGGTCTGTTTCTTTTGGTCCTTGCCGTGATCGCCAGATCCGGTCTCTCAGTCTTTGCGTGAATAACAGCTCCCGGTCCCTTTGCACTGCTATCCGCCGTTCCGCGGTTTTTTCCTGTTGACCATGTAATGGTTATTGTGTAATGGTTGTAATTAGTGTTGGAAAATAAGAAAATTTTGCGGGCCGGGCCGGCCCGCGGGCCGATGGGGTCCTACGGGCCGGGCCGCGGGCCGGGCCGCACGGCCCGAGCCCGGCCCGCAGCCCGCGGCCCGCCACCGGGGCCGGAAATTTTTACGGGCCGAACGGCCCGACGTCGCAAAAACGGCCCGAACTGTTGGGTAATTGATTTCAACTTGTTTTACGTCTAATCTCAACATATTTTACGGCTATTTTTATGTCTTCCATTTTTCACAAACAACAAATAGCAATAACAAGTGGCCACTGTTCAGTCGACTACGTGTTTGGTAAATATTACATTGTTATGAAGAAATCCACACATTATCTAAGCTGTCGCTCCTACTCCACCTCAACCTTATGTTACAATTCCGATTCCATTATTTTTCAAAGATGCTGTCCTACTTTTTTGAAGCTTTTCACTTCCTCAAACTAAATGTCCCTTGTGTTAAGTTTGTCCACGTGCTTGATTTTGGTATAAAGGTCTAATATATACATGACCAATAGCAGGGTACGAACTAAACCAAATTTCATTAGTTTGTCTAACAAGGTTTTGGATGTCGGTTACGTTTCAAATTAGCAATTACAATCGCAAGCAAGAGCACTGCGTCTTATACTGCGAACGATGCCCCCTTACAGCAATACCAATACCATCAAACCTAATTATATCAGAGAATGTTTTCATTCCAATTGTTTTGCGACAACTGTTCATATATAAAAAAAGCTTCTGCACCCTTCTCATAGACGTAACTTAAAATGGATTAGGTATATCCAATAAGTAGCCACCATATAACAACCTTAAACACACAGATACCGATACAGGTCAATTCAAGCTTCCATTATGTGTAGTTAATCATCTTACAACAACAAAGCCATTGAAAATCCGTAAATGAGATTTTGATTGTAGACTTGAAATTACACCGAAATTTATAGAAAAAGTGCTATTTACCTTGTAAAAAACCGACCCGACCCGCAGCCCGCCACCGGCCCGCGGGCCGGTGGCGGGCCGCCTATATGTAATCTTGCGGGCCGGGCCGCGGGCCGGGCCGTCGCCGAATAATCCGGGCCGGGCCGGTCTCTAAAATCATGCCAAATGTAAAAGAATTCTGTCCGCGCATTATAATTTTACGCCATTCGAAACATGAAAAACGACAATTTTGGCTTGATTCAAAAAGTATCTCAAGGTTTTCTACAATGATAACGTTGTCAAATTTGGCTCAACTTGAACTGATGTGTAGCCTTACTGACCCTGCCACAACAACATAAATTTCAGCTTGTTCCCTTCTTAAATGGATGCATGTCTGGTTACTTTGTGTATTCGGTTGAATGCCAACTTAACTGCCTGACCGGTACATTCTTCTAGCGTTTGTACAGCATGCCACATGAAAAGAGAACAGCTTTACACAGGTCAACATTACATTACAACTTACGGCTTACATTACAACATTACATTACAACTAGAGTTGTGACGCGGGCCGGTGGCGGGTGATTATGGACAGAAATAAATGCTCACACCAAATTTTAACTTCCAGGGTCTCATCAGATTTAAATTTTTGATTCGGCATCCAAATTTTGCCAAATTTTTCACATTTCTTCAAGTTGTGGCATAGCATTTCTCTCCAACAATCAGGGATACTGCAAAGCTAATGCCGTGTACATCTTGCCCAATATGTCTTCTCTGCGATGCCAAAGTGTACGGCTGTAAGAAATTGTTAAGTATTTATATTGGAGGTTGCCAAAATGCGGGAAGGGGGTCAGGCAGGTTTCCGCGGGCGCTGTGGACTGCGGGAAGGACCCAGGAATTAAACACTTCATACTATGTTGCCCACGCACATGCTTTACATGTCTGCAAAAAAAGAATTGAAATACAACAAACTCTGGGCACCCCCATTTTAGTCGCCTCCCCTTAAAAAGTGAAAGAAAGTTGCGCAACACCACAGGCTAAGTCTAAACATAAGCGTAAGACAAAGCGAGAGATTAAGCCTAAGCGTAAGCCATACCTTTAACTTAGGCTTAGATATACCTAGTGCAGTCAAGATATGATTTTTCTTCGTCCAATAATTGTAGTAATCCACCAATGCACCAAACAATTCATTAGTAATCCATGACTACAAGACTAATAGGGACAGTAATCTATGACGCTGTCAGCCAAAACTTCATTAATCCATAATGCCAATACACAAAATGAAGCCCCATTTTAGCCTGTTCCTTCTTAAATTATTACGATGGTCGCGAGGATTTAGAACATGTATATGCTAAAATACTTCAGGTTCCTGTTATGAACATTGATATAATATTTTGGAAAACTGCTAACTTGTCTTTGTATCCTTCGCATGAGTTCATTACGTTGAGTACATAGCTGTAGTCACTTCCTTTTAAGCGCATACATAATATCTGGCGCACTGGGTAGGATGGTGGGCACCGCCCGGCTTATGCTGACCTCTCCCCCTCGAGGCGCCGCCCGGACCCTTCCCACTGGGGGACTTGCGACTCCCCCGACCTCTACCTCCGCCCCCATCCGCAGCCTTTCCCTTGGCACTACCCCCAACGCGACCACCTTTACCCTTACCGGGGGAACCCTTGGCACTACCCTTTGAAGCACCCCTACCCCCTCTACCTTTGCCACCATTACCGGGGGCACCACCTCCCTTTGTACTGCCCCGGCCGCTGCCCTTAGCACTGCCACAACCCCCACAGGGCATCAGCCACCCCGGCACCTTTCCTTCAACCGTTTTGACCATAGGCGCAGTCCAGGGAGGTCTGGTAGTAGCGCGCCATAATTAGGGCAATCAGCTCAATCACAAACAGGACAATGTACATGAAATATATCAGCATCAGTGCCGTCTTGAATTGTTTGTTGATGGCGGTCGGACAATCTATGGGATTAAATTGACCCCGCTGGAGACTAGAAGATCCCACCCTGTCGAAATAGCACTCCTGGACCGTCAGCCGACAACAACTGAAGGGGACCACAAAATGATGTTTGTCGGACGGTTGTCTACTTTTGGAGGAATTTATGAGCTTATTGGATTCAAATCCAGTGTGACCGCCGGCCTCCAGTTCTTCTATTCCCTTCTACATTGTCTCATCCAAGTCGTGGCAGACCAAGTGATGAGGCCAGACAGCTGTCACCTTGCAGACTGATGTTGATGGGATATCAATATACCGTGGTTTTCCGGAAGTCCAATGATAAATGCGAACGCGGATGTGCTGTCGCGGCTTCCACTTGGAGAAGAGATTCAGGAAACACAGAATTTTGATGTCGTCGTAAGCAAACTGCAGGCTCAACTGCAAACTGCAAACTGCCGCTTCGGCGCTCAGAGCGTCAACGCCGCCGGCCTCTACGGTTCATCCCTGGTCGAGATCACAACGCCTTTTACAGAGGTGACTGACAATTCCAAAGGGGAGATGATGTTATAAAGATTGATATAATATTTTGGAAAACTGCTAACTTGTCTTTGTATCCTTCGCATGAGTTCATTACGTTGAGTACATAGCTGTAGACACCACATATCCACATCTGCAGATATCCCTTTTAAGCGCATACATAATAGTTCCATGATACCTGGTCAAGCTGGACCTTAAATCCGGCTACCATACTACCGCGTTCAAATTCACACTGACAAAAGCATGTTAGGCGACCTATAATTCTGTGCAATTGATCATTTCTGAATAATACAAGTAAATAGCGTATGTTCTCATAGTAAACTGTTAGCTGTTAAATTGTTTGATTACTCTGATATATAATGTCGATGCCAAAAAACCGACCTGCGTTTGATGTGTAGCGTTACTATGCAACTACTCACCATACATGTGCTTTGGGGGGGGTTGGGGGTTTCACCCCCCAGATCTAGAGATCCCAGAAGGGTCCTCACCCCCACCCCAGAATCCGGATTTTCCCGTTTTTTTGAGCAAAAACCGGAAAAATCCGGTCCACCCCCCAAAACTGCAAACGCCCGCTACTCACTATATTTCAATATAAAATCTAAGCCGGACCGATAATGATAATCTGCAGATTATTTCTCCTATTTAGACATGAGATTAGACTTGTATAATTGAGCACGAAAGCATTAACAGATTACGAAAACGGTATAAAATGCTACGTATGATGCAAAATTATGTTATTGTAAATTCGCTTGACACCTACAAATTAGTTGTCTTCTTATTAAAGGAAATTGCTGCCACGAATATGTAGTTATTTTGGGAAATGAAAGTTTAGGCTCGTTACAGTTGGCTCTGCAAGTAGCGCAGGAATGACCATATTTCATAACATTTATTCAGCGTCAGCGGACGGGATCCCGTTAAGTGATTCTTCTGTTCTTTGAGGATCCGTGAGGATAGAAGAGATAGATTTGAGACTTAAGGCCGGTTCACACTAGGGCACAAGCACAAGCACAAGCACAGGCACAAGCACAAGCACAACCGGTTCACACTATTGAGAACTGGCACAAGCACAAGCACAAGCACAAGCACAACGCAGAGTTGAATTCAGTTAAACTTTTTGCACAAGCACAACGCCCGCAGTGTCCGGGGACTGTCCGGGGACTCCTGCACAGTTCTATACTTCCGAACAAAATAGGCCAATGACACCAGTTTTGAGCAGCACTGCTTGGTTTCTTGCACAATAATGCGTTGTATGCAAGCAAAATTTGTCAGTCTATTGTCTATGCTGCATTTCCTTAAAACGGAGAGAAACTTCTTCATTAGCACAGAATTTCAAGTACTGCTTTTTTTGCAAGGAGTGAAACCTAGCCAGCAGAGATTACAGCTCTGATGTAGTTATTTATATTTCTTGGAAATTTTAGTTTCAATTACACTGTCTGGCTCTGACCGTCGTAATTTGAAAAATTTCAGAAAAAATGTGTGGAATACATTAAAAATCATTTCTAACATAATTACATAAAAAACTTGACTTATTAATTGAGTATTGAATCAGAATAATTGGTTTTCAGAAAGTAACTGTATTGACTGACTGTTTCTAACTTTTAATTTTATTTAAAGGTTTTTAAATTTGATTAATTGTAAAATTAGCTTTTAATATTAGAAAGAAGTTAAAAAGAAACATTTAATTTACTCCTAAATTTTGGATCTCTAATTATTTCTCCCCAACTCCTTGGGGCATCACTTCATATGCACATAATAGAAGGTTCTTTGAAAGATCTTTTCTTTACATGGTGTATTATTCTGAGTGACAGAAATTGAGCTTTACTATTTCAGCTAAATTATTTTAAATTTGCTAAAGAAAGAGAGCTAATTAGCTCCATCCGTTCCCTGGACTACGCGACATGAAACTTTCTGCAAATTCGACTTTTGTGATATTGGAATTTCGTCGTGTATTTTCTTTTCTATTATTAAGTATTATTAAGTACTTCAACTCTAATAAGTTGTATATATGAGCTCCACATTTCGATTGTTGTTCCAATGCAGTTTTTCTACGTCATTTCCATAGGTATTTAGACAGTTCCTCTAACAATTCACAACTGACTCTGTACCTGTGATGGGGCATGTTTAACAGGCAAATTTAGCATTTGTAATTGATTCTATTTATACTGATATTAGCAAACACGGTAACCTGTAGAAAGGTCCTATGCTCGTCGGCTTTGAAAGCCAGGGCGCAAAAACAAAAGCTGCATTGGCACATATTGACATAGGTATCCCTCCACCGTACATGTGCTTGGGGGGGTTCACCCCCTCCCCCAGACTTGGACCTCACCCCCCAGAATCCGGATTTTTCCGGTTTTTTGGGCAAAAAACCGGAAAATCACTTCGGCCGCCGGCTCACCCCCCCCCAGAACTTTCCTTCCTGCACATGCCTGTCCTCCACATAATGCCACTGAAATAAATTACACTAAACTGTCAAATTTCTCATTTTGGCAAACGATTATAAAGAGCTTCTATATATATAATTCTTCAGGTGGCAAATGGGTTGGCTTCTGTTATGAAAGCCAAGATAAAAGCAGACAGCATGAGTTGATCTGGAGGAGCCAGTACTCATATGTGTCATTTCAATATTACTCATTGGTATCACTTTATTTCTCACGGTTTAAATTTATTTATAAGGAAAAAGTAATAACAAAAAGTAACAAAACACTGATTTTAGAAAAAAATAAGAATAAAAGTTTAAACTGAAAGTTTACGTTGCTCTTTTCACTGTAGCCTGCAGCTTGTTTTGAAGACGGAGCCGAATTGTCATGGAATCAAAGGCTTACAAAACGTCGAGGTAATTAATGTTTTTGACGCTTCTGTCAATCCTAAATCCGCCCAGAGGAAAAAGAAAGGGTTCGCTCCAAATCAATCCGAGATAAAACAGGTTGAACTTCATCCATATGGGGGTCGTCACCACTAGAAAAAGTTAAATAGGAAGACAAAATAAAGGCATAGAATTATTTTGAAAGGGCTTTCTAAAGAAATTGATAGCTGATTTGTTCACGATTAGCCAGGATGGACGACTGTGAAAGTAGAGGAGAATCAACCAGGAACCAAGCTTTCACTTAGTTTAACTGTGCAATTAGGTGAAACATATCCATTACATATCTACATACATAGCTGCACTACATATCCATACATACATGTTTAGTGCTAATGTATGCTTATATGCTTCTCCAGATCCACTAATTAGGCCTAGACACTGTCACCATTGACACCATTATGTGTGTGTGCGTGTCTGTTGTAATTCCGGAATGAGTTTAGAATGTGTCTGTTTAATGGTGGTTTTGCCTGTCACGTAGCTGTCACCTTCGTATACTATGCTCATTTGCATATTGCTGGTGAACTGAGAATTTGCACAGCTTGACAAAACAGCTTGTTGCATCTGCTGATATAGTTGAAAGCGCCTCATGGAAGAGTGCATACAGATAAATCCGGCATGTGATACTGGTCTGAATGATTTATTTGCGAAAAGTAGAGACTGCTTGCTTACCATGAATCAAATTGGTGCAGACATTTTTAAGCTGTTTCAGAGCATACTCCTTTCGTCGCATTTTGGCAAATTCCTCCTCGTCGAAAACCTGAAATAAACAAAAATAAAATTTAGAACACTGTGAACGTCTGCTATATTTGTAAATTTGTGTTATTGACAGCGAGAGTATATACATAATAATGATAAGAGTAAGCCAGGTCTCTGTTATCAAAGAAAAACTATCTATGTTCTGCCCGCTAGCAGTGACCCCTACCGCACATTAGACCCATCACTCAAATGAAATTAGAACGCTCAGTTCGTGTACTAAGGCTCGAAACAGGCACAAAAGTCGCGCCAGGTCACGTCGACCCACGAGTCGTTGTCCCTGTACATTTGACCCACATCCGTGACCCGTCTGAAAAATTTGGCCTATATGCCTGCATGCTGCATATGATTCATGGTGCGGTGGAGCTAAATTTTTTGGTCAAATAACCATCAACAGAGACTTTGCTAAAGCAGTTGACTTTAATTTGAAAAATTCGTGAAATTAGTTTCTGCTTTGCTTAATAAAACGCTGCTCAGCATCATGTGTAGTATTTTATTTTGGCTTGCTGCAGTCACGAACGAAACTGGGTTTCTTCCAAAACCATTTCTTAGAGTTTGCAATTGCTCAAAATTTGTTACTACTCTATAAATATAAGCAAGAGTACATAGCACACTCTATGTTATTAGAGCTAAAACTATGCTCTGATTGCTAATGGCTCCGCAAATTAGACCCATCACTTCAAAGAATTTCGTGCGCTATATTTGGGTTCTAAAGCTCGAAGCAGGCACAAAATTCGCTAACGCACTGCTTGCGTTTTCGATCTTAACCGCATAAACATAGAGCTAGTGGCCGTACCTCAGTTTCGGCCAGGGACTGATTTGCGGGAGGGGGGGGCTGCTCGTCAGCGAACAGAGCATAGCATGATAGAGTGTGCCTAGTGGAACACCCTTCTATTATGTACTCTTGATATAAGGAAGTAATTTTGATCAGATTTCATAGATAGATTTATGCATTTTATACTAAAATAATTTTTCCTTCATGGATTGACCAACTTTTCATCCACGTTTGACCCGCGGGTCACACGTTCAGACCCACACTCTACCCCATCCGCCGGTCTGCGCGGGTACCCACGGGTAGCCGTGACCCACCTCGAGCTCTAATCTTGTCTAGTGGCATACTCTTGTCATTATGTACTCTTAATGACAGGAATTAATTAATATTGTGCACAATATGGAGCTTGGTAGCAGCAAACTTCTTAGGTGTCCAGGGCTTGGAAGTTTAATGGAGTAGTGAGGTTTACATGATTAACATGTTCTGTGAAGATTCTTCTTAACAGAACTTCACGTCTTCACTTTTTATCAGGAAAGCGTACCAAACCACTACAGATAAATTGAAAACATTTAAGACCTTATTTGACACCACCTAGGAAGATGCATCAAATGCATTTCACTAAATGATCACGACGCAAAAATTATCACAGAACCTTTCACAGTCGAAATCAGTGAACAGTTTACTGGGTGCCTGTGTGGCAAAATTTCTTAAAAATATTAAAACCCCGAAGCGCAGCAAAAATAGAAATGCAAGTAGCAATAGAAAAACCTCCAACAGTACAGAAACACAATCAATCCTCCATTCCCATATTCGCAAGAAAAATTACTACATCACCCAAAAAATCACAAAAATAGCTTTAGCATACATACTTACATTTGTCTTGGAATGGCTTAGCTTTCTTTCTTTCTTCAAATAATATAGACGGAATCATTTCTTCCTCGCAGACCCCAGACAATAATTACAACACAAAAATTAAACCACAACGTTTTCCGGGTAAAGTTGGCCAATAAAATTCACTCAGAAGTCGGCACCCAATACCTAAACATTAACAAGTTGGCCCTTAAAACATAAAAGTTGGTTTCACCAAGAGTACATAATGATAAGAGTGTGACAGGCGTCACACTCTATGCAATGAAGGCAAAAACTATGCGATGCGCGCTAACGGCTTACCCCCCCCCCACAAATTGACACCCTCTCACACCGCCCCCACAAATTGACACCCTCTCACACCGCCCCTATATGGGTACATAGTTCCAAACGGGGGTCGCTCACTCGCTTAGTATATTTTGTACATCTATGTGTTAAGCATACAAGCTTGCACCCCCTCCCCAAATTGGGCCCCTGTTAATTTCAGCGTGTAATTATGCAAAGCAGTGAGCGACCCCCGTTTGGACCACGTACCCATATAGGGGCGGTGTGAGAGGGGGTCAATTTGTGGGGGGGGGTAAGCCGTTAGCGCGCATCGCATAGTTTTTGCCGTCATTGCATAGAGTGTGACGCTTGTCACACTCTTATCATTATGTACTCTTGGTTTCACATAAACCAATGATTTTCACTGAATCCATTTCCATTTAAATTAGTTTTAAAATTCAATCTAAGTGAAAAATTCCCCATCGACTAACTATACATTTTAAACCAGGTTCAATTTTAAAACAGGTTCAAAAACAATCTTTCTCTTATTTTATTAAAAACTAAATTTTCTGGCAAATTCTAAGTAATCCACTTTTTTGATAAAATCCAATCTATAAAAGCATGTGTATAGTTCCACACTGATTATTATCTATTTGAATCATTTCAAATATACTTTAAACCAGTTTTACAAATTAACTTTAAAAATTATATTTCAAGCTTTTATTACCTCAAAATGAAGTAACCAAAAAGAAAATCAATGATCGAAGAAATCTGTACAGAAGCAGCAGGCCTTCACACACTGACGCCACAGACACACACATTCAATGAAATAAGAGAACCTGCTTTGTTACACAACACTCTCTTAAGCCACACATCCTCGCCTGCATATACATACATAAGCTACATTACAGAAGCTTCACTACCAAAACACATACCCATAAGCTACATTGCATAACTGTAATGAACAAACACATATCCATAATTAGCATAAACAGAACACCCGCACACACTAACACACAGACAACTGACACACTACAGTAACCCCCTCTTTGATGTGCATATGAAGGGAAGGTGACTCCTTGAGGGGTAAATTGTTAAACTGGGGCCATCTGATGTTTGAAATTTTCGGAAAAAATCAATGTGGAACCGGTGTATTGAGAATAAGGCAAGATTCTGGGATTTCCAAAAACCTGAGTTTTAGAAAAAGTTTCCTAAAATTTCCATTTGAACATTGTTTGAAGTAAGTCTTTTTTGAAAATATTTTCATTGATAAGGTTAAGATAAATTTGAAAGAAATATATTTCTGATTAATTTAAGGTGGTGATTCCTTTTGGGCACATATTATTGGTTGACGGTCCAAATCAGGATGAAATTTGATGAAACTTTCCAAAATAAGTTCTTTTGGCATTCTAACACCCTCCGCGCAATCCCGCTTCGAAAATTCGAGATTTCCGGTCAGAGTGGTTTTTCCCAGTTTCTGGACGTTTGGCAGCTGCTATACAGTTATGACTATATTCATTCGAAAGATCTCATTGAGCTTCACATTTTTGCTTTTTAAAGTAAGTTTCTAGCTTTTCTCTACCGTGAGATATAGCCAATGTTCTTGTTTTGGCGTCAAAAACTTGTCATTTTTGCAGAAATCAAATTATCCAATTTTTCTTGAACTACGTAGGCCGTAAACTCATACTAAGGGCGTCGATCTGAAGGTCTCACAGGGACAAATTATCCGACGCATGATCGTCTTCCAACTGCTATCCTGTAGGCTGCTATCATAAAAAATGTAGTTTTTGCAAAAACACGACCAATTTTTTTCCAAAGATTGTGGAGCATTCACCATGCAAGGTGGAGGGCTGCTACTGAACAAATGTGTTCAGCACAAATATACCCAGGGACGATTTTTTAGTTGCCCCGATTGCTGCTTTCTAGCTAAAGTAATCGCTTGACAAAGTTGGAAAAAGTAGGCAAAATACAGGTTACGCACACATTTCAGCTTATTTCTCTATAACGAAGAGCGATTTCACAATAAATAAAAAATCGTCCCCAGCTATTTGATGGAGGTATCGAATGATATAACCGATGTCTCGCGAAAAAATTTACTTGAGTCTGCAAAAATTCTGGAAAATTATACTTCTTCTAAAATGTGTTAAAAATATTTTATAAAAGCAACATTAGTTCCGTAGCATGCATTAAAAAGAGAAAATGTCAAGCTACATTTTGATATAAAAATGGCTTCTTAACTCCAAGTAATGAACGAGTAATAATGGTATAAACTTTTGTGACCAAAGGGAATCACCACCTTAACCACAAATGAAATGATTTAAACATGTTAAGGGGGGCGACTAAACTTTTGCCCCGACTTTGTCCGATTGGCCTACTTATTGGCGATGTTATAGAGCATGGGTGTGGTAAAAAAATACCGGGTACTCAGACTTAGCTGCTTCCAGCCATGTGCAGGCGCGCGTTTATGTGCCCGACCCCCCTTTTTTCACAACTACCAACATAATTAATTAAAAATCTCTGCTGGCTGCAAGACCCTAGCTTCATGTCATTGGCCAATATGATTTGGCACATGTGCCCCTATCTGCAGAAAAATACTAGACGTCTGTATCTTATTTGCATCTAATGGAATTACTGTTCAAAGTTGAAGTTTCGGCAAAATTTTGAAAATTTTTGGCTAACGAAAGGAATATTTTATTACTGGTGCGAGCTATAAGGATGTAATTTGGTAAATACAGAGGCCCTATAGGAGTACTCATTTGTGCCAAATGGCAAGAAATTCTGCCGCCTGAAAAAGTTTTTATGTAAACTTTAATCTTTAAAAATTGCCAAAATCGCCATTTTCAGTCTGTTGGATGCTGTGTAAAGGCTTTCTGCAGCCATAGAAGTCGCAAACCTTCACTAATCGAGCTGAACTTGTTTGTGGGTGTGTTTTCAACCACGCTGAGTTCAAATATCTCATGATTTTTTCAATTTCGGAGGTACTATTGCGCAAAAAAGATTAAGTTGACATAAAATTTTTTCAGGCGGCAGAATTTCTTGCCATTTGGCACAAATGACTACTCCTATAGGGCCTCTGTATTTGCCAAATTACAACCTGATAGGTCGCACCAGTAATAAAATATTCCTTTCGTTAGCCAAAAATTTTCAAAATTTTGCCGAAACTTCAACTTTGAACAGTAATTCCATTAGATGCAAATAAGATACAGACGTCTAGTATTTTTCTGCAGATAGGGGCACATGTGCCAAATCATATTGGCCAATGACATGAAGCTAGGGTCTTGCAGCCAGCAGAGATTTTTAATTATGTTGGTAGTTGTGAAAAAAGGGGGGTCGGGCACATAAACGCGCGCCTGCACATGGCTGGAAGCAGCTAAGATCTGAGTACCCGGTATTTTTTTACCACACCCATGCTCTATAACATCGCCAAAAAGTAGGCCAATCGGACAAAGTCGGGGCAAAAGTTTAGTCGCCCCCCTTAACATGTTTAAATCATTTTATTTGTGGTTAAATTAATCAGAAATATCTTTCTTTCAAATTTATCTTAATCTTATCAATGAAAATATTTTCAAAAAAGACTTACTTCAAACAATGTTCAAATGGAAATTTTAGGAAACTTTTTCTAAAACTCAGGTTTTTGGAAATCCCAGAATCTTGCCTTATTCTCAATACACCGGTTCCACATTGATTTTTTCCGAAAATTTCAAACATCAGATGGCCCCAGTTTAACAATTTACCCCTCAAGGAGTTGGGGAGAAATAATTAGAGATCCAAAATTTAGGAGTAAATTAAATGTTTCTTTTTAACTTCTTTCTAATATTAAAAGCTAATTTTACAATTAATCAAATTTAAAAACCTTTAAATAAAATTAAAAGTTAGAAACAGTCAGTCAATACAGTTACTTTCTGAAAACCAATTATTCTGATTCAATACTCAATTAATAAGTCAAGTTTTTTATGTAATTATGTTAGAAATGATTTTTAATGTATTCCACACATTTTTTCTGAAATTTTTCAAATTACAACGGTCAGAGCCAGACAGTGTAATTGAAACTAAAATTTCCAAGAAATATAAATAACTACATCAGAGCTGTAATCTCTGCTGGCTAGGTTTCACTCCTTGCAAAAAAGCAGTACTTGAAATTCTGTGCTAATGAAGAAGTTTCTCTCCGTTTTAAGGAAATGCAGCATAGACAATAGACTGACAAATTTTGCTTGCATACAACGCATTATTGTGCAAGAAACCAAGCAGTGCTGCTGAAAACTGGTGTCATTGGCCTATTTTGTTCGGAAGTATAGAACTGTGCAGGAGTCCCCGGACACCGCAGCCAATGAAGATTGTTTTGCACTATGCACAGAAGGCGTGGCCAGGCTGAATTTCAAATTCTATTGGCTATGCTTGTGCCCTAGTGTGAACGCTTTCATCTTGTGCCTGTGCCTGTGCTTGTGCTTGTTCTTGTGCTTGTGCCTGTGCTTGTGCTTGTGCGCTAGTGTGAACCGGCCTTTACAGGCTCAACTAGGCAACTACATATGTACGACTGTTATGGACCTCTAGTGCAGCTAAAACAGATTGAAACAGAAATCTAAGGAGCAGCTCTCTTTAGATTTTTTGTTTTTGCCAAAAAACGGAAAAAATTCTGGAGTCGTAGACCTTTGGACTAGAGAAGGATCTGCACCTGCAGGGGGAATGGATAAGAAAGGATAGGAAAGCATAAAACTTCGTCCTTGACTTAACTGAAAAACTGGTAGGGATTAGTGGCTGTAAAATACGAATCTGAAATTCAGTCCTTTGACACAGATTTCTCTATGCACAGTTAAAATATATTTGCGTTCGCTTTAGTATCGCCATGATTTTCAGGTCCAGATTTTGTAGGTTTATCCTCCAAAATTGAAAAAAGGGCTTGGGTTGGGTCGGCCCGAAATTGGCCTGGCCCGAGTTTGAATCAGGCGGCCCGAGCCAGTTTTATGGAGGGGAGGAGGACCGGCGCCGGCCTAACCCTGCCCGAGAAGTTTGGTTGTGCTTAGTGTCTTACTCTTCCTATGTGTTATAAGATCTTGCGCAAACCTAGTTTTGCGCAGCCTAAAGCATTCATACGAATTAAAGTTGCCTATAGATTAGGCGGATTAGCGAACCAATGATTATCCTTGCTATCCAACTGAACTGTCCTACTTGATCAAGCTGCGGGACATTAGTGGATTAGATCCCGCAAGTACATGTTTTAAAATACTTTTAAGAAATCTTGTAAAAATACTTTTAGAAATCTTGTAAAACATACTTCCTGTACGCTAGAGTCCATAATTGCACTATATATACGAAGAAGAGTAAGCCACTAGAGGGTATTTCTTCTTGGCATTGAGTCACGGTGCTCTGACCACTATACACGTCTATATGCTCCCCCGTGTGAAGTATTTTCCGATATTTCCCTTCATTTTCATGGAAATTCACTTAAAATGCAGTGCTATCTTTACAAACGATAAATGTAAATTACACTCTCGTGTAGGAACCTCGGTTCCTTAGCTAATTTTCCATAATCTAAAATTGAGCGCAAAAGTCAGTCTCTCTCACGTCTTGGCGGAATACGGTCGGGTTATTTTTGTTCTCTTTGCAGTCCTTGCCGACCGTCTAATTTTGGGAATCTCCTTCGGGGGCTGACCCCCTTCTCCTCTCCTGGGTTTGTTTCTCTGTTTTCCTTTGTTTTTTCCAATAATTGTTGGTCATTGAAGTTTTGTGTCTTTGAACTGTAAAATTCGGTATCGTTGCTTTGTTAATTCCATAAATTTTGTTCAAACAGTAAACTCTCGGTACTTTTTAGATTGCAGGCTTCTTCTGTAGTTGTTTAGGGGTAAGCGAGTTAGGCGAGATGACATGCACAGACTCTAGGACCTTAGCAAATCTTCTTTAATTTAAATTCATCTTTTACTGAGAATTCAAACCTTTTACACCCGTTTGGTGGAGGGGGGGTAGCCGAGAACAGGTCCCTCTTTGGTGGTGGGACAGAGCATAGGATTACGGTAGTTTGTTGGTTTCCAAAATGGGTCCTCGTTTGGTGGGGTGGGGGTATGCCGTAGGGGGTTCCCGTCTGAACGACGGACACTTTCAGCGGGTGGAGGATGCCGGAGGATTCTGCGGCGCAACATTGCCCGGCTCCTCAAGACCTATACTTACCGCTTGGTGGGCCGTACTGGACTAACTGGTGGATTCCCCATCTACTACATGGTGAACGAACACTTCCGGAGACGTGGCCATCCTCCATCAAATTCGGCCTCAGTAACTCTCTGCCTCAATAACTCTGACTCTCACTTTAAGTAACTTTGATAACATTTTACTTTGTTCCCTTTCTGTCTCTTTCTTGTAGTTTTTTTAAGCGCGGAGACCGCTTTTTATCAGCGTGGGCGAATGTAGCAATCAGTCAGCTCCCCCCTCTCTTCTTAACACAAACTTTAAATTAAATTTTAAATTAATTACTTGTCTTACTTACTTACTTTTGGGGCAACCTTGCTGACGTGCAAACTCCGTTTCGCAACGCCCCAGTTCTTTCTTTCTTTCTTTTCTGTCAACTTTTTAATTTAAACTATCCATCAAACAAACTATTTAAACCCCAAAATTCTCTCTAGCTTCAGTTCAGTATACACACAGTTCAGATCAGCCTTGCAATCTTTGATGATGCCTATACTTTTAAGTTTTCTCTGTTAAACTACTCCGAAACTTGGCCATATAGACTACGTAAATATTCCCTTCTGCTGATGCTGCATTCGGCCAACAGAATGGTCTCTCCTCTTAAGTGAGGTTATGCATCAATATATAATCTTTTCCCCTCTTAAGTGAGGTTCTGCTCAACTATAATCTTTTCTTAGACTGTTAATTGTAGTGTGACAACTTAGCTTCCTCTTAAGTGAGGTTATGTCTCCAACTGTAGTTCCATTAAATGCAATTTTAAACTTTTTAAACTATCTGTGAGTAGCTCTCTAACCCTCACGCTACCCTTAAGTACAGACCAGTCCAGCCCGCGCCACTCAGCCACCGTTACACTAGATTCCCTATTCTGCGCCAAAAAGCTGGTTTCAATCATTTTAGGCGCTGGCTAGATTCCCTATTCTGCGCCAAAAAGCTGGTTTCAATCATTTTAGGCGCTGAGGAGACATTAATCTGCACGAAACTATTGGCATTTTTCCGCTTTAGCAGCATTTTCCTATTCTCCCCTTTAGCAATGACCGTTAGGGCATTTTTGTTACTAGTTGGAAAGTAGAAAATAACTGTTAAAAATTATTTACAACTGAACGGCGAAATCTTCCCCCCCCCCCCCGGAAAAATTGCACCGGGGATATTTTTCCGGGGGGAAAGATTTCACCGGTGATATTTTTTAGGGGGGAAAAATTTCACCAGTGAAATTTTTCCGGGGGGGGGATTTCTAGGGGGAAAAATTTCATTGTGACAACGGCACTCATACTCTGTATTATAAGCTTGATACATTCTCTCCAAGCTAAGGGCTGACAATTTTTTACAAATTCTAGAGTTGTTAAAATTAGAAAAACTATTCCTCCATACGCTTGACAAATTTTTTGTTCGCCTGCTTCTGCCATCGTAGACCTTGGTACCTGATTTGTTTTAGTTATCACGATGTCTGTATCCGTGACTGATGAGTAACTTTCTAGTTTTTGCTATGCTTATAATAAACTGACGACTAGTGTTGTGCATTGGCCGGTGCGGCCAATGGCCGGCCATTGGCCGGCCAAGCCATTGGCCGTTGGCCGAAAAAATCTCGGCCAGTTGGCTTGGCCGGCCATTGGCCGTTGGCCGGACAACGGCCAATGGCCAATTGGCTGGCCGTTGGCCGATGGCCGGCCAATGGCCGTTGGCCGGCCAACGGCCAACGGCCAACTGGCTGGCCGGCGGCCGTTGGCTGGCCAATGGCCGAGTGCTGGCCAAGCTCAAATTTACTGATCTTGTGCGTTAACTGTGTTGAAAAATTTAATTTTCCTGCATAATATCGTAAACATGTTGCCGTATAAACGTTAGGTTAGATACAGTACTACAGATTTTTACTTAGATGTCGACAATTTTTATCGTTATTAGCATTATTTTACAATTAGATTTAGAATATAGAATTAGATTTGCTAATTGCATGCAAATTTTAAGTGTGCTAACAACGTAGTTTTTAAATTTGTCTGGCGGTGAACGTCTCATCACTTTATTGCGGCCCTCCAGCAAAATTAAAACAGCGTTATCGCGGGTTGGAGCTAAATGTTTGGAAAAACTATTTTACAAATATTGTAAATTGTACTATTGAAGTAAAGTTTAATTAAGTTTACGCCTAAGTAAGCACGGTAGACGAATAAAAATAGTAAATTCCAGCTCGTCAACGTTGACAAATAGCTAAAGAACGGCCAATGGCCAAGAAACAGCCAACGGCCAACGAGCGGCCAACGGCCAACCAGTTGGCCGTTGGCCGGCCAACGGCCAATGGCCGGCCAACGGCCAATTGGCCGGCCAACTTCAAACTCCGGCCAAGTCAAGCCAAGCCAACCATGAAAATTTTCGGCCAATCCTAACACTACTGACGACAAGCAAAGAAATATTATGTACCAGATTTTCAGACAGACAGTCGAATTATAGACCGACAGTCTTTAAAAACCAATTTCTCATAACCGAATCGGCCAAAATTACCTCTTTTGCAATGGTACAAAGACATGGGGACAGTGAGACATTGTTCCGATTTGATTTGGCAATACTTGTGAAATTCGCCAAAAGTACACTGGTCCCTGACACGAAATCTCGCAACTTCGCATTGACATTTCACACGCCTTTTAAAAAAAGATCGTCTATTTAGACATTGCTCTACTGGTAAAGCCCATCTGAAGCAAGCTGAATTAGAACCCCAACCGTAGCCAAAGGTTTTTGAATGCCCTTCGACTACAACGATAACAAACCTTGACCATTTGAAGGATTATCAGACCTATTCCAGAAGCATTATCAAACCTATTCCAATAGAAAACTCTAATCAATTATTCCAGATTCTATTCAAAAATCCTAGTTTCCAGCTCAAAAAGTTCGTTCGGTAAATCATATTCATACCGGATCGGACATAAGGAAATCTGTACACGATTGATTTAATACAGAAAATACAGTTAATAAGCATACCAGTAGCAACAGAAATAAAATAAGGCATGAAAAGAAGACAAAACCAGATTGATAATTGATAACAGGTAACAATGCCAATTGCTTATCAAAAAGAACAAGCAAGAGATCTTGGAAAAAGAATCAACAAAGCAGTGAGTAACCGAGAAGTGCATTAAATAAGAAACAAATTAAAAACAACACTATTTGAGTAAAAATATCTAAAATAAGATACAAAGCTGGGCAATCGATTACCACTCTTTAGTATAAATACGCCAGATATTTGCTTGAATTTTCAATATACATTAGCTTGTTTGAACCACACATTCTTCGAATCTAGGCGAGTGCTCAGTTATCTAGGCGAGTGCTCAGTTAAGGTGGTGATTCCCTTTGGTCACATAAAGTTTGCACCATTATTACTCATTCATTACTTGGAGTTAAGAAGCCATCCTTATATCAAAATGTAGCTTGACATTTTCTCTTTTTAATGCATGCCATGAAACTAATGTTGCTTTTACAGAATATTTTTAACACATTTTAGAAGAAGTATAATTTTCCAGAATTTTTGCAGACTCAAGTAAATTTTTTCGCGAGACATCGGTTATATCATTCGATACCTACATCAAATAGCTGGGGACGATTTTTTATTTATTGTGAAATCGCTCTTCGTTATAGAGAAATAAGCTGAAATGTGTGCGTAACCTGTATTTTGCCTACTTTTTCATACTTTGTCAAGCGATTACTTTAGCTAGAAAGCAGCAATCAGGGCAACTAAAAAATCGTCCCTGGGTATATTTGTGCTGAACACATTTGTTCAGTAGCAGCCCTCCACCTTGCATGGTGAATGCTCCACAATCTTTGAAAAAAAATTGGTCGTGTTTTTGCAAAAACTACATTTTTTATGATAGCAGCCTACAGGATAGCAGTTGGAAGACGATCATGCGTCGGATAATTTGTCCCTGTGAGACCTTCAGATCGACGCCCTTAGTTTGATTTTACGGCCTGCGTAATTCAAGAAAAATTGGATAATTTTATTTCTGCAAAAATGACAAGTTTTCGACGCCAAAACAAGAACATCAGCTATATCTCACGGTAGAGAAAAGCTAGAAACTTACTTTAAAAAGCAAAAATGTGAAGCTCAATGAGATCTGTCGAATGAATATAGTCATAACTGTATAGCAGCTGCCAAACGTTCAGAAATTTGGAAAAACCACTCTGACCGGAAATCTCGAATTTTCGAAGCGGGATTGCGCGGAGGGTGTTAGAATGCTAAAAGAAGTTATTTCGAAAAGTTTCATCAAATTTCATCTTGATTTACGCCGCCAAAGAACAATATGTGCCCAAAGGGAATCACCACCTTAAAAGACTGTTCTTTAGCCTTTAATCTACAAACTTCGTTAATTACACACAAATAATTTTTTGAGGCCGAGAAGATTGAATGAATATACATAAATGTTTCGTTAGAAATAATGAAATCCATGTGCCCAAAACTTCAGAGTTACCTATCAGAAGCACCAAAATAGCAAACACTATCGTATGTACTATTTACAGAACATCTAAAAGAAATAGCAGTAAATGCATACAATCTTATTAAACAAAATCTCACACATTAAAATAGTAAAACAGTATTGCTCGAATGCCAATTGATCGTTTCAAAATAAATGCACTGATCAGTAATGCTTGTAACTATATACAAAATCAAGTTTGACATAAGTGATAATAACAAGACAAATATTTAACAAAAACTAGATAAAAAGTTGCCAAGAAGCATGAATATATAACAGCAGCAACAGAAAAGAAAGAACTACGGTAATTAATAGTTCACTAGATACAGATGGTTTACAGTTCAAGATCTGCACAATCTATGTATCTACTTGCGTATCAACTACTTTGCTGATGAAAGCTGAGCGAGCTCGAAGAGCTGAAGCTTTGGTCCAAAACGCACAGATCACTCAATAGGAGGGAGGAACTGCAACTACCCTCACCATCCGTCGAGGAAGAACCACAGGAGTCGATCTCCGTTACAGGGAGTGCTGCACGACGTCCACCGCCCGTCAAAGCAGCGTCAGTGCCAGTATTCGGATTATCCAGGGAACCAGTCTGAGAATGATAGGGCAAATTCTCATACAGAAGATCCTCCTCTTCTTCGATGGTAGGTTGTACTTTAGACGAGGGCAGGCAAGAGTTAGTACTATCAGAGGCCGAAGCTACTGAAGATGACTTAGCTGTAGCTTTAGTGTCAGCTACAGTTGCTGCAGGCGGAGCTTTTTCTTTGGGCAGTCCGTCCACAGTGAACTCGTTCAGAAAGTCAAAGTGTTTCAGGACGGCCCGCTCCTCAGTGCCGTAGCGTCGATAAATGTCCGTGCGAAGGATGGAGGGTCGCATGCCGGCCGGCAGATAGCGGACCACATTGTCACGACTGACATTCCGGTCCAGTTTCCCTATACAAAAATTTACATAGAAAATAAAAGAGCAAAGAAAGCCAGATAAATTAAGGGGGGGGGGCTACGAAAGGGTTGGCACAACATCGTCGGAGAGAGCTACTTTCCCGCCCAACGTTAGCCAACATATCAAAGTAAAAAAGTTTAGGGTGGGCAACAATATATCTCATATACACCGTTTTTGGCAGGACGCCAAAGTAGAAATTTTGGTGCGAAAAATGGGATTTTTCAAAAAGGGTTTTTCAGCTCTGGTGAATTAACGGTTCGACCGATTCTGTAACTTTCAGCCATAAATGTTAACTGTTACTAGTGATAAATATTAAAAGTATTCCGGCTTTCGAGCGTTGCTTCCTTCTTTAGTTATAACAGCTCAAAGTTTGAAATTTTGCAAAAAGTTGCGAGGTGACCGTGCGCCGTTTTCGATCTAATAAAATTGGCAGCCCCTAGCCTACCCCAGCTTTTTACCAGTTATTAGGCTCTAATAGGGGCATACTGTCTGTGAGTTTCAAGGGCTTTGATTTTCTGGTTAGTGTGCTAGCCAACTTTTCGTTAAGAAATAACCCTTATTTTTAGGCCTGAAAAGCTAGCTAAGCGCAGTAAAAATGGGGTCAAAAAATTTTTTGTCTCCGATTTTGCCGAAAAGGTGGTTATAGGGGTTATTTGACCTGCTGAATCCGAATATGAAATCCGTTTTTCGATATGACGCTTCTTTCGTTCAGTATGTGCTTACAACTGTCTTAGAGCTTTTTGGAGCGATCGCCATCCATACTTCGAGAAATCAATCTAGCATTTATAAACATTGGAGCGAGGTTTAGTGACATAGCTTTCGGCACATCTTGGTGCACTCACTGGCCTGTAATGTGCAAAGTTTCAGCCGATTCTGCCACAGTACTTTGGAGTAATTGACTCACATCTTCGAAATGGCGCCAAATAACAGCGACAATATCGATAATATAATCCAGCACTGCGAACACAGGGATTAACGAAATCACGTCATTTATACCAAAGTTAAGACAGATACTTGGAGTATTAATTGCCGCAAAGTTTGGTTCATTTGATAAACCGCAGCTCATTAGAAGTTAGTTAACCTCCACCCGTATAGACCTACAACACCCAATTTTTCGCATTTTGATCGTATCGCACAGAAAAGTAGGCAATGGTCTAGAGATTATTTTACGCGATATCAAAGCACTATATATCAGAACTAATTCCTGAAAATTTGGGTACTGTGCCTTGCACATAGCGATCAGGGCGAGGCGAAGTTTGTGTACGTGTCATGTCGAGATTTGGACCGATAACACCAACTTCTGATGGCTCCACAGGACGCTACGCTGTATGGAATTCTTTCAAACTTTAAACTATTTTACACTAAACCTAATACTATTATGTGGCAAAAGACTAGCTAGCTTTTCCAACATCGAACTTTTAGTGAAATTCGTAGCCCCCTCCCCTTAAGCAAGCTTATGAAAACGTTTCATTTAAACGTCATCAATATCAAGCCGCTTAAATTTTGCATAGTGCTTTTTATAATTTCCAGTTTATTCGAGCATGCCAGGCAAAAGAAGTCGAAGTAAAATTGAAAAAATATGAATATTGGCTGGAAACTGAAGAAAAAACAGAAAGCCACGACTCATTTCGACTCACAGCATTAAAGTCACACACAGTGTATCTCTCCTTGATGTACCTACGCATTTTTTGGAGAAGATGAGAGAAAACACATCCAATTTTTTGCCAATAAAAGGAATATATTTTTTACCATTTCGCTTATTTCTGAGTTGTCTCAGCCACTCCTGTGCCATCGTTGTACCATCATCCTCACTATCATCACTGTAGCTGTCTGTACTGCTGGAGAATCGACCCTCTCCACGAAGATAATCTTCTAGCAATCTCTAAAATAAGAAACACAACACTGCTAAAAGCTTCAGAAACTATTAATAATGTCACAAAATGAAAAACAACATCCGTGCTCAACAACATCAAAAACAATCAAACAATACGAGTTCACTAAAGTGCCGACAGCCATTTCACTGTAGGCATTTGCGATTGATCACCATATATATAACCTCGCAGTTCATGAGTTGAAAATCCTGGACTTTACGAAGTGCCGTATCCAGTGGAAGGAGTCTACTAGGTCTGGACTACCCTTTTCGGGAGTATAAAGTTACTAACTTCGTCATTTAAAAGTGCTAGGCCTTCGGCACAATAACTTAAGGGGGGCTACTAAAGAATTGCCCCGACTTTGTCCGATTGGCCTTCTTTTTGGCTAGGATATAAAGCATGGGTGTGGTCAAAAAATATCGGGTACTGAGATCTTAGCTGCCTTCCAGCCATGTGCAGCCTTCGCGTTTATGTGCACAACCCCCCATTTTTCGCAACTACCAACATAATTAATTAAAAATTTCTACTGACTGCTAGGCCCAAGCTTCAAAGCTGCCATGCGCCATTGTGATTTGGCACATATGTCCCTACCTGCAGAAAATACTAGATGTCTGTATCTTATCTGCATCTAAGGGAATTACTCTTCAAAGTTGAAGTTTCGGCAAAAATTTAAAATTTTTTGGCTAACGAAAGAAAAATTTTATTACTGGTGCGAGCTTTGTATCTAGAAGGGTGTAATTTGGCATAAAAGGAGGCCCTATAGGCAGGGTAATTTTTACCCGCCCCCCGAAATTGACCTTCCCCCCCGAAATCGCCCCCTCCCGAGATTTTTGCTTCCCCCCCCGGGATTTTTTGGGGGCCCAAATCTTTGCCAAAAATAGGCTAATTTTCAAAAATTTTCCGGCTTTGCTGGAGCTTTTTTCGTGAAAATGCTTATTTTTAACTCAAATGCTGGCATTTTTAAGAACTTTTTGCCTTTCCACGTGTAAAATACGCCAAAAAATACCAATTTTTAGCCCATTTTTGCAAAAAATCTTACCCTCCCTCGAAAATCCCCCCCGGGTAGCCCCCCCCCCGAAAAAATTCTCTAAAAATACCCTGATAGGAGTACTCATTTGTGCCAAATGGCAAGAAATTCTGGCGCGCGAAAAAATTATGTCAACTTTAATCTTCAAAAATTTCGAAAAACGCCTTTTTTGGGCAATGGCATATATACCCCAGAAATCGAAATCAAATTTTTACAAATTAAATTTTTTTTGAGATATTTGAACTCAACGAGGTCGAAAGTACCCCCACAAAAGATTTCAGCTCGATTAGTGAAGGTTTGCGACTTCTATGGCAGCAGAAAGCCTCTACACAGGATCCGACAGACTGAAAATGGCGGTTTAGGCAAGTTTTGAAGATTTAAAAGTTGACATAAAAATTTTTTCACGCGGCAGAATTCTTGCCATTTGGCACAAATGAGTACTCCTATGGGGCCTCCTATTATGCCAAATTACAGCCTAATAGCTCGCACCAGTAATAAAATTTTCCTTTCGTTAGCCACAAATTTTTAAATTTTTGCCGAAGCTTCAACTTTGAAGAGTACATCCCTTAGATGCAGATAAGATACAGACATCTAGTACTTTTCAGCAGGTAGGGACATGTGTGCCGAATCATATTGGCGAATGGCAACTTTGAAGCTTGGGCCTAGCATGGCTGGAAGGCAGCTAAGATCTCAGTACCCGATATTTTTTGACCACACCCATGCTCTATAGCTTCGCCAAAAAGTAGGGAAATTGGACAAAGTCGGGGCAAGTCGATTAAGTAGCACCCCCTTAAGGTGGTGATTCCTTTTGGAGACATCAACTTTGAACTATTATTACTCACCCATTATATACCTGGAGTTATAAAGCCATTTTTATATCAAAATGTAGATTAACATTATTGGTCTTTCTGAATACAACGAAACAAACTTTAGTTCTCGGAAATTATTTTACTGTATTTTCAAAGTAATTTAATTTTTCCAGATTTTTTGAAGACCAAAGTACACTATTTGAGTGGGCATCGGCCACATCATTCGATTCCACTATCAAACAGCTGGGGACCCTTTTTTAGTTATTATGGAAACCGCTCTTCGTTATAAAGAAATTTGCTAAAATGTATAAGCAACCTGGATTTTGCCTACTTTTCCAAACTTTGGCAAGCGACCACTTTAGCTATAAAGGGACTAAAAAGGGTCAATGGGTATTTTAGTGTAAAACACGTCCAGTAAGTGGCTTCCATCTAGCTTGCATAGTATGCTCCACAATCGCTGGAAAAAAATTTGGTCATGTTTTTGCAAAAGTACATTTCTATGATAGAAACGTACGGGGTGACAGTTAGAATATTATAATGTCACGGATAATCAGTCTCGACGAGACCTTCAAATTGACACCCGTCGTTTAATTTTACGGCTTACGTAGCTCAAGAAATGGCGCATTATTTGATTTCTGCAAAAATGACAAGTTTTCAACGCTTCAAAAATAGGAGAAATTATGGCTATATCTCACGATAGCGAAAAGCTAGAAGGTACTTCAAAAGCAAAAATGTATATAGAGCTCAACAAGATCTTTCGAATGAATATAATC
>JASAND010002364.1:0-20756 GCA_030248195.1 Trissonchulus latispiculum
CACTGGTCAATATGCCACCTAGACCATAGTGACCAGTGGTCACTTCCGTCGGTTCTGAAAATATGCTTATTGAAACGAACGTAGTCGATTTACTATATATGCCCCCAACCAAAACCCCGAAAAACGCTGTTTTATGGGGTTTGACCACTGGTCAATAGGCCACCTAGACCATTGTGACCAGTGGTCACTTCCGTCGGTTCTGAAAATATGCTCATTGAAACGAGCGTAGTCGATTTACTATCTATGCCCCCAACCAAAACCCCGAAAAACGCTGTTTTAGTGACTTTTCCAAACTTTGACCCTAACTTTGACCCGATCGTCGATACAGAGAAAAAAACCCCACTTTTAAACTTGTATAATATATCAGAAAGTCGATTTTTTCAAAGTTCATTTTTTCCGGGCAAGTTTGGTATCATTCGAAAGCTCTTGGCATGGAGATTTCAAAAATGTAAACTTTAGCTCTCAACTCCTTACCGTTAATTAGTTTTGGCTAATTAACAGTTTCCCTAATCCGCAAAGTGCCTTTATAGCTCATATTATGAGGGGCGCTCCGCGCACCCTCATGATTTTGTAATCTTCATGAATAATAAAAGCCACTTTACGTAAACATACATACGTATTAGGGATGCACCGGGGCTTGGCCGGTGGTCAGGCCCCGGTACCGACCGGGGCCAAAAATTAGCAAAATCTTTTAATTTTTGACATTTTTTGACCAAAATTTTGAATTTTCGACAGTCAAAAAGTGTTACAAATCGTTTGTTTTCCCGCTGATATGAGCGAAAACAACGATAGTAACGTTTGTATATCAAAAATAATTGCAAAATTTGAATTTTCAAGAAAATTTTTGAAAATTTTCGATTTGGACCCCAATTTATAGGCCCTGCCCCGGCCCCGGTACCGGGGCCAAGGTGGCCCCGGCCCCGGCCCCGGTAGTGGCGGCCCCGGTGCATCTCTAATACGTATATACTATATATATATATATATATATATATATATATATATATATATATATATATATATATATATATATGTAAACTTGTATATTTTTACCTGACGTGTGTTGATGTTTTAGATTTTTCTTCATCACCAATCTAGTGAGTATCGTCTGCATCAAAGCCGTTCCTTGATGGCTCGTCGGTGCGTGATTTTTGGTCTCATTGCCGCAGTTATGGTTATGCTAATTCTTTGTATGATGTATTCCTCCTGGGCATTTCAACATCCTCTGCCTGCTGAGTCCGAGGTTTGTAATTTTGTGCCTGTCAGTCCTGCCATATGCTAGGTTGGGGTTGACTTTTAGTTATAAAAATGTCAAGTACGCATTACAGCATGAAAATCTACAATTCAGTATTACTATATCTGAAGAGCCGCTTTTGGAGTGATTACTGAATCAGATCGTTTTGTTTATGAAATAAAACTGAGTTGCTTTATCGATTACCGTCGTTCAACTGCCTTGTCTAACATTGCTTATCTCTACACGGTTATACTTGGCATTGCGCTCTGCTCCTTCCCCACCGTAAAATTGGGGGGAATAAAATGGGCCAAAAATGCTAAAAATGCAGTATAAATAGTCTGTTTTCCACATACACTGCTATAACTATGCTTAAAAGTGCTCAAAAATCAAGTTTTAGCACTAAAAAGGCGATTTTTGATCAAAAATTTCCGGCGGAGCCGGAAAAATTTTGAAAATTTTGACCAAAAATCGTAAAAAGTTGGCAATTTCTGGGCACCTTAGGGTGAGTGGGGGGAAGCCCAAAAATGCGGGGGTGGGGCCGAGTGGGGGGAGGTGCTCGAGGGGGGAGGGCGCCCCCCGCCCCCGCCCCCCAGTAAAGTAAACCCAGGTTTCCATGCTCCATGTGTTGTAGCAAAGTAGACTAATTGGCATTGTAGTGCAATGCCAAGAAATTCCGGCATAGTAGGTAGTACAACGTTGGAAAACTAGTAAAATTTGAGTCTTTGCGTTTCGTTTTCTGAACTTTTTGAGCGACTTATCAGGGTATTTTTAGGGGTTTTTTCTGGGGGGTGCTTCGGGAAGCAATTTTCCAGGGGGAGATTTTTTGCAAAAATGAGCTAAAAATTGGTGCTTTTGGCGTATTTTACACGTAATAAGGCAAACAGTTCTCAAAAATGCCAGGATGTATATAAGCTAAAAAGAGCCATGTTTATGAAAAAATCTCGGCGAAGCCGGAAAAGTTTTGAAATTTTGTCTATTTTTGGCAAAAATTTGGGCGTCCAAAAATCCCGGGGGGAACCAAAAATCCCGGGATGGACGATTGAAGGCATTTGGGGGGGGGGGCGCCCCCCGTCCCTGTAAAAAATAGCCTGCTAATTTGTTAATACGCATATTTCTTTCTGCCTCAACAAACCAAAGTGCTCAAAATGGATCAAAAATAGCTCAAAATTATGAAAAAGCTGAAGGTGCGAAACTTCGTAATAAAGGTTAGGTTAAATGCGAAACGACAGCTAGACCTGGCTTATTTTAACTTGGGGGGGCGGATGGGAGCCCCCACTCTTCACCCCCCCCCCACCCATGAATTTTGACCTCCCCCCATAACCTGAAAAATTGCCAGATTTTACCATTTTTACCTAAATTGCCGGAACGTTAACGAAATTTTCGCTATTTTAGCGTAAAAGTACCTAAAATTTAGTCCTTTTTTAGCGATTTTTGGCAATTTTTACACAAAAAACGTAAAAATTTCCAAAATTGTTTTCAAAAATATGCCCCCCACATTCGATGAGCCCCCCATCGATGGGGGCAACTTTGAGCCCCCATATCGCTCCCCCCTCATAAATTTTGGCCTAAAAATAAGTTATAAATATTTTCGACATTAGCAGTCAGGACTAAGACAATCGTCAGAGTAAGACCTTGCTCGTTGGTCAAGTGTTGTACCACTTTTCTAACTATGCCGAAAATATACTTGAAAAATAGTCCAACGCTGCTTAAGGTGGTGATTCCCTTTGGTCACATAAAGTTTGCACCATTATTACTCATTCATTACTTGGAGTTAAGAAGCCATTTTTATAACATTTCCTCTGTTTAGTGCATGGCACGAAACTTATGTTTGCCTTTTAAAATATTTTTAACACATTTTAGAAGAAGAATAATTTTCCAGAATTTTTGCAGACTCAAGTAATTTTTTGCGGGACATCGGTTATATCATTCGATACCTCAATCAAATAGCTGGGGACGATTTTTTATTTATTGTGAAATTGCTCTTCGTTATAGAGAAATAAAGCTGAAATGTGTGCGTAACCTGTATTTTGCCCACTTTTTCTATATTTGTCAAGCGATTACTTTAGCTAGAAAGCAGCAATCGGGGCAACTAAAAAATCGTCCCTGGGTATATTTGCGCAGAACACATTTGTTCAGTAGCAGCCCTCCAGCTTGTATGGTGAATGCTCCACAATCTTTGGAAAAAAATTGGTCGTATTTTTGCAAAAACTACATTTTTTATGATATCATCCTACAGGATAGCAGTTGGAGACGATCATACGTCGCATAATTTGTCCCTGTGAGACCTTCAGATCGAAGCCCTTAGTTTCATTTTACGGCTTGCGTATTTCAAGAAATGTTGGATTATTTGATTTCTGCAAAAATGACAAGTTTTCGACGCCAAAACAAGAAAATCAGCTATATCTCACGAATCACGATAGAGAAAAGCTAGAAACTTGCTTTAAAACGCAAAAATGTGAAGCTCAATGAAATCTTTCGAATGAATATAGTAATAACTGTATATATAGCCGCTGCCAAATGTTCAGAAATTGGGAAAAACCACTCTGACCGTAAATCTCGTATTTTTGAATCGGGATTGCGCGGAGGGTGTTAGAACGCTAAAAGAACTTATTTCGGAAAGTTTCATCAAATTTCATCTTGGTTTACGCCGCCAAATAACAATATGTGCCCAAAAGGAATCACCACCTTAAACGAGCGTTGTACTGGTTTTCCAACGTTGTATATACTACTATGCTTGAATTTCTTGGCATTGTACTACAATCTGCAATTTTTAAAGTACTCTGCTTTCGACAATTTTTAATGAAACGTACCACTCTGTCGATTGTTATATTAAATCTAAGGACAAAGCTTCCTTTTTCACAGCGTTTCAGTTTGTCTTCTCCATGAAGTTTTTGGCGGATCTCCGAAATCTCTTTCCTCGCTTTGTGAAAATACTCGTGCATATAATGCCGGTTGCCGTAGTGGTCACGTGCCTTATACCCTCCCTAATCTTGAGAGTTACGTCTGTATGGAAAATATATATTTGTTTGTCGAGCCTTAATAAAGTCTCAGCACGGGGTGGAAATTGGGGGTTTTCAGCAGCTAAATTTTGCCATTTTCCAGAAAAGTGTGTAGGTGGATGCAGTTTTGAATAGGCACGAGTCTTATACAAAAGTACACATATATTTGTATGTATAATTATACTGATTATTTTCGTTGCGGCGTTTGTGCTCTTGTTTAGGCTCAGTCAAAGAATTCAGTTCATTCCGATAGTGCATTTGACACAGAAAGAGTGGCGAACTCCTCCTCTTTTGTGGGATACTATTAGGTGGATAAACTGTATATGCTGGTTAGGTCATTATCAAGTACAGTGTCGAGTAGTGCCTTTGTTTCAACAAAATAATCAGGTTGTTTTCAGTATTGTTGTTACTGTTGTTGTTACTGTAGCATTCCTCAATTGTGTGTTTCAATTTTTTGACTGCTTTAAGATTGTTTTATCCGTCAGGGCCATAATTTTACTGCTCATTGATTGTATATATACGTAGATTGCGATTTTGTTACGCATTTTGTTGCCGCTTTTAGTTGTTTTTGAATCTCATTTATTTTCTGTTTTTATCTCTAAGTGTACTGTTATGATTAAGTTAAGGATATATGCTAGCACCTGGCGAGATGCGATGCTGTGGCTCTGCGAAGAAAAATCCAAAGCTTATAGCTGTTTTGGAAGATTTTGGCAGGAAATTGAATCTGTAAGCTAGATATCTGTAGCGGATAAGCAAGTTTTTCATGAAAACTTGTTTATAATTTTGGTAAAATTTCCTTTGTGGTGGGACTATCCTTTATTCCCGGTCGGTTGGTGACTATCCTCCATTCCCTCTGTTATTGTTTGATTGAATGAGCATTGATGCATAGTTACTTCTTGGTGCTTACCACATAAAGAAGTGAAATTGCATATAAACTATAGACACACCCCGGCAGCAGTGTTGGGCGCCGGCCCGCTGGCGGGGCGGGACGGGCCGAAACGTAGTACCCGCAGACGATGCGGGCCGACGTTTTAGGTAAGAGTATTAGACATTTTCAGAGTTTACCAACACCTAGCATTGCATTAGAAGTTTTCCTCCTTGAAATTTTTGTAGATATAGTTTTGCCATGCGTATACGTAATAAAGACATTCTACTGACGATAAGAAGCAAGCAAGGATTATATTACGTATCAAATATCCCAGCTTTTCAGAATCAAACAGAACAGTTGAATTATAGATCGGCAGTCTTTAGTAACCATTTTCTCAAAGCAGGAGAATCGGCCAATTTTTTTTGCTATGGTGCAGAGACATGTGGGCAAAGAATCACGCCAAATGCACTCTGGTCTCTGACACGAAATTTCGTAACTTGGCATTAAATTTCTCACGCCTGCTAAAAATATCACGAACTACGAAAATGTCTCTGCTAAAGAAAGTGTAAGTGTAAGGAAAGCAAGTGTTCAAAAGAATGTCTGAAAAATTGATGCTAGAAAATAACCAAAGTTGTAGAACTGTTGAAAGCTTTGTCATTTTCAAAGTTCGTAGCAATTGACTCTATGATGGTGGTAGTGAATAAAGTGCAATCTGAAGCTCTGTATAGTAAATTCCATGTAACAGTATACGTACAGGTCTTTCCTATTTGACCCTTCCTTCTAAATGCCCGAAATAGAAAAAATCAGTCTTTATCAGATTATCTAAAATTTTACATGTATCCATCATCTCACCAGGACATCAACGTTTTGGATTTAGCGAGATTCGACTCAATGGTGAATTTTCTATAACCTAATCATAAGAATCGTTTTCTAAGAAAACTAGGAATAGTTTACATGAGAAAATCGGCGATTAACCAATAAATGTGACCATTTCTAATAATGAGTTGCCTGTGTTCGGTAAATTTAGTGCAGGCCACTGCGGGCTGAATTTTATTGGTGGTAACCGCAGTCCGCCGTTGTAATGGCCGAAAATTTGAGCGCGAGAATACGGGCCGCAAAATTCGGCCCCCGTCCAACACTGCGGCAGATTGAGTCAAACTGTTTTTGTTAAGCCAATTTTTTCCTTGACTTAAAATGTCAGGGCAATCTTAGAATGAAAAATCTTGAGTTTGTTGGGTTGGATTTTTCTTATGACAAAATATTTGCCGGGGAATTGGAAGGTGGGAAAATTGCTTAAAAACTGCTGTTATGTGCTGATAGCTAAAACTCACAACTTTTACTTGAATTTAAGCTTAAAATTCCAAACGAATGATAAAAGACCTACAATGCATCACATCTGAAAACATTTGTTATAATTTACCCTTGAACCCATATTTACCTGTCCCATTAACGTTAATTGTTGGGTATTATTAATTTCCAGCTGTTTGTATGCATAGATTGCAAACGTTTTTGTAATGTTTTGTTAGTCCATTTCGTTGAAATCAGTTGTGCTGCCTGAAAATTGGTTTTACGATTTGTTTCTGACACTGATGATGCTATGTTTACCGTTACTGCCGTATTCCACCGTTTCTTTAGTCATTGCCTTTGTTGATTGTAAATGTCGACAACTTCGGTTAGTAAACTTTTTATTCTGCAAGCGCGTAGTTGGTCAGGTATGATATAGGTGCCATTAGGCGCACTCTATGTTATCAAACAAAAACTATGCTCTGTTCGCTAACCCCCCCCCCCCCCACAAATTACACCAAAGAAATTACTTCAAAGAAATTCGCACGCTATGATTGTGTTCTAAAGTTTGAAGCAGGCACAAGCGTCGCGCACGTACAGCTTGTGTTTCGAGCTTTAACACAAACATAGAGCGAGTGGGAATACCCCCGTTTCGACCAGGTACTGATTTGCGGGGGGGGGGGTGGTCACTGGTCTGATTTGCGCGGGGGTTGACCGTTATCGAGCACAGCATATTTTTTGCTACTCCGTGTATTATAAGCGTGACACGTAAACTAACGGCTGAGCCCTACCCCGCAAATTGAAACTTAGGTGCTTGCTGAAGTAGTCGTCAACAGATAAATAGACCGTTAAAAACGGCGAAACAGGGAAAGATCCAGGCTATATTTTACGTTAACAATTTCAAGATTTTATTCTTACTTTTCATTCTCTTTCAATCATTTTTCGGCGGATATCCGAAATACAAGCAAAAGTATAAGATACTCAGTACTCAGAGCAGATGGTAGCCAGTTTTCTGACCGGAAGGCTTGTCGGCTGGCGGTCGGCCACCAGCCGGCCCACTGTAGAGTGGACTCGGGCCTGCCGCCGGCCATCCGGTCTGGACAGAGCCGTTACACAGGTATCAGCAAGAGTACATAACTAAGTATGACAAACGTCACAGTCTTAAAGTTATTAAGCTATAGAGTGCAGACATCATTTGCAAAATAACAGCCTACTCCCCACAATTGAGTAAGTGATACTCAGTTGAGTACTGTCACGCGCTTTTACATATGTGTTGAAGCTGGATAGTGGCGATCCTGCAGATAGAACGTTTCGACCTTCAAACGTGGGGGTATGTCGTTATTGTGCTGATTGATGTCAGCAGAGAGAGAGAGAGAGAGAGTATGAGACTTGTCACATGCGTCGATGCATGCGGCATGCTACAAACGGGCGCGACGACAGTAAATAGAGAAAGATTAATGGCCTTCTGCCTGTTCTTGTAGAGATATCTTACGTTTAGTCTATTTATATAAAGTCTAATAAATAATTAGCTATTTACCGGCTAAATCAGTAGACACTTTTCATATTCTTACTCTTCAATCAGTGAATGCTGTGGATTCTAAGCAATGTTAACGATGTTTCTTTTTGTCGTTTTCATGGTTGCTGTAGTTCAAATACATCAAGCCAGGTAGTTCAGGTTCAGTTCAGTTCAGGTAGTTTTTTCAATTTTATCATGAAGGTTGAAATAGAACTTCAACCAGACTTAACCTCTGGGGAAGAAGTTATGTTTGCTTACGTTCAGTTCTGGACTAAAATATTGTACAAGTAATCGTCATGTCAGATTAGCTAGGCAAATCCTTCGACCACTGGCAGTTGTATTCTTGCCGATACGCAGCAGCTTTTGTTGGCTGAGTGTGCAATAACGTGAGTGATTATTATGGTATGGCTATTAAGCTTGTTAATTCCAAAAAACCATGTTTTTAGGAATCATAATTGATAAGTAATAATAGTTTGATTGAATGGCTTAACAGCAATGATACTAATTTCAATATATAACAATCGTTAGCTGTCCGTTGTTTTCAACATTTGTTTTGACTGACCGTTTTAGAAAACGAGATAGCCTGCGCGGACAATGAAGTATTCAGTAAGTGCGCTGGACCTGGCAAGTGCGACTCCAATTGTGACGAAATTCTGGGTGGACTGAGGACGATTTGTTTCTGCCAGGAAGGCGAAGATTATCCTGGTTGCCTTTGTAAGCCTGGATTTGGCAGGAACGAAAATGGAGACTGTGTGTCTGCCACGGAATGCATCGATGAACGTAATGAGTGTAAGGAAATTTACTTATAACTACAGGTAACTTTTTTGTACCTTTTTCCTTTTCCGCTTCTTGATGAACTAAATAATGTAGTTAATTTAAATTTAAAAAAGTTTAATACTAATAGGTTTTAACATTGCTTGTACACTTCAGTCTTTCAGGTTTATATATTGTTTTACTCAAAAATTAAATAATATGCCAAAAAGTCTGGTGAGGATAAAATGTTGAGTCAGTTTATTACGGTTTTCTATTTTAGCCTGTGGTCCGAATCAGGTATTTGTGGGTTGCGGACCCTGTGATCGGAGTTGCGAAAACATTCGTAACGACCAGCCTACCCCTTGTCCGCTGATTTGTGTGAGACCCGGTGCCTGCGGTTGTCAGCCGGGTTATGCAAGAAATGCGAAACTGGAATGCGTTCCGGAAAATGAATGTTTTAACGAGTAACAGTTTTGATAAATATTGCAATCATTTAAACGTATCATATCTAGCTGATCTATGAAAATATTTTGTGTTCTCATTCTTTAGAAACATCTGAAATTATAAATTTATAGACCAATCATAGATTATTTGTAATATCAATATGTAACACTTGCACAGCGAATAAAGCAAATGGATTAATTTGGAATTAGTATTTACTAAACATTAAAGCCAAGTTTCGTGAGCAGTTTGAAAGCTACGAATATCGTCAGATCCACTATGGGCAGTTTCGGCCCTTTCCAAACTGCTGTTGCTGCTGTCACTGTTGTCACTGTTATTACAGTTTGCCTGGTTCTTATCTTGAAGGAGGGTTAAAGTATCGGCTAAAGTTTGCCTTAGATCATTGGGTCTGAGCAACAAAATGTCTTTGGTTTTTTCCGAGCACAACTGGGAGCTTTCAACCATGGCATTTGATAGACCTCGAGGCAAAGTTCGTCGTTTGTCTCGGCTTCGAATTTGTCGGAAGGACTTGCGCAAAGATTTAGTAGAATCGGTTTTGATTGCCGCAAAATTTCTCTGAATCTCGTTATTCAAGTATGAATATAGGATGGGATTAATGGAGCTATTCACATAGGGAAGACAGTGAATGAAGACCACCAGCAAAATGAACCAATGAGATTTACTAGACGGAATGTACTGCTTGCCTAGAACGGCAACTAGCCAGTATGGAGACCAGCATAGGTAGTAGAAAATAGCAACCATAAGAACAAACCGGGAAATCTGAAAATAAGAAGCGAATACATACAGTTGGCCGTATCTTCCGGCACACATTCATTATCAAGATCAAGATTTCCACCTCTGTATAGAATAAGTACAAAATCAGCAGTTAAACTGCAAGTACATAAGCTGAACCAGTGTCCTTCCATAGGAAATATAGATCTTGATGGAAAAGGTGGACTTTGCACCCATTGGCCTTTGGCCGAAAAAATCTCTGCCAGTTGGCTTGGCCGGCCAACCGCCAATGGCCGCTGACCCTAGGCCGCTGGTTGGCCAACGGCCGACTGCCGGCGAAGCTGAAATTTACTGATTTTGTGTGTTGCTGAATTCAACTGTGTTACAGAATTTAATTTTGCTGCATAATATCGTGCACATATTGTATTATAATCGTTACATTAGATTACATTACTGCAGATTTTCAGTTTATCTACATAGATGTTGACACTTAGCTCCAACTTTGCAATACGTCCAACGTCCGTACTCATTTATCGTACAATTATTTTTCAATAAAATTTGCTAATTGCATGCAAATTTTAATTGTGCTAACAACTTAGATTTTAAATTTGCCTAGTGGCTAACGTCTCATCAATTCATTGTAGTCCTCCAGCAAAATTAAACAAACTTATCGCTGATTGGAGCTAGAGTTTGGAAAAACTATTTTGAATAAAGTTTAATCAAGTTGAAGTATAATTAAGCACGGTAGACGAATAAAAATAGTAAATTCCATTATCCAGCGTTGCCAAGTAGCTAAACAACGGCCAGTGGCTTACAAACAGCCTACGGCCAACCAGCGGCCAACGGCCATCCATTTGGCCGTTGGCCATTGGCCGGCCAACAGCTAACGGTCAATTGGCTGGCCAACTTCAAACTCCGGCCAACCCAAGCCAAGCCAACCAAGGAAAATTTCGGCCAATCCCAACACTAAGCTGGCACTACCCCTAACGTGCACCGACTGAGGTGACGTGGTTGTGAAAAATAGGGATTACTGCAACAATGAGTACAGTGGTTTGCACTTTACATCTTCCGAACAGGATTTTTGCATCCAGATGTGCGTCTAGAAGCAAACATGCTTATCGTGACGTAAACGGAAGTTTAACGGAACGCAAGCTAGACGAAACGCTATTTCGAGAGAAAATTCAGTTTTGTATAAATTGAAACTTTAAATGTTTCCAGTATCAATTTTTCGGTATGTTTCTAAAATTGAAATTATCGAAATTTTGATAAATAAACAATTTTTGCACAAAAACACGTTAAACAGTAATTCTATTTGAACTTAAAATTTCTTAAATGCACGCAAATAAATTTAGCGCAATTTTGACGCAACCGAAATTACCAAAAAATCCTGCTTCCGAAGCAGCTTGTGACTTGTGTTTGGATTGCCGGGTCGAAAAATTTGGGGGGCCAAGAAAACGTTTCCACAGATGGGCCGAGCCGGGATACAAAAAATTGGGACCGCGCAGAACTCTTCTAGTAATGCAAAGCTTACCCTTTGAGACTTTTTCATTTCCGGGTCAAGGTTTGGGACTCAAATTTAACCTGATCATTTTTAAATAAACGTCCAGTTCAGACTTTTAATTGCCATTATCAATTTAAGTTTACCTTCCAAACAGGAATTGAGCCAAACTGTTTTCCTTGCTGATAGAGTCCTCGTATCATCAGAGTATAAAAACCGCCAATCAGAATACCCGGAATACAAAACCCGATCACAAAAATCACGTGAGCAAAGGTTGTTTGAGCTGATACGGAAGCCGATAAGCTGCACTGAACTACAGTATGTCTGGCCACTGCTGTAAAGTTGACAGTATCATTATAAGTTACAAACAAGGGAATCTCGAGCTCCGACTCCATTGTACCGGCAAAGGTAGCCACGGCAACCAACAGTGACAGGGCTACGCAGACGCAGACCGAGAGAGATAACGCAGAGCCTGAAATCAAAAGTATGTACTAACTACTTAAAATTCTGTACAATATACTTAGTTTATAAATTCCAATTTCCCCTTTCAAGATACTAATTTGCACTATACACAATAATTACTGTCATAGATATTGTTTAAGTTGAAAAGTAGCGGGGTGCAGGGTTGAGACCGGGTCACTGGATTACTTAGGGTCACTTTTTGGACAGAATCACCGGTGCCGGGTCAACAGCATCGACCCGGTCCAAATCGGGTGGTCCTGATTTAACCACACTTATTTGAAAATTTCTGCAAATATAATTGTGAAATACTAAAGCACTTAAGGAGGCAATATCATAATCTTTCTTCCTTGTTTGCTTCAGGCTTCAGTTAACGTTTTTCGAACTGGTCTCAGAGAAAGTCTTTTGAAGAAATCTAGCCCTTTAGACAAAATCAAAATTTCTGCCGGATGGCTGATTTCCTGGATAACCGAGTCATTAGGCCACCGATCAAGGATGCCTGAGGCAGTTTCATCAAGAGTGCATAATAAAGAGTATGAAACTCTTACACTAGCATGTACAAATCATGCTAGGTATGCTCGGTTCATTAACTCGGGACCCCCCCGTAACTTCCGAGGGGGGGGTCCCACTTTGCATTAATTACACGCTTTCATATAAGCGTGTGTCTGCTCGCTGATTGGCCCACTAGCCTAAGGCTTACTGTAGGTAATTTATTTAGTTATTTTAATTAATTAATTATAACTTTAATTAGGTTAGTGCAATCAAAAAACTAATTCGACAACTTTGTAGCATTTTTTCTGCTCTTTCCAATGATATAAAAATTGTTGCACAATACAAAAATTCGCAGGAATGTAATGTGCAACAATTTTTATATCATTGGAAAGAGCAGATAAAATGCTACAAAGTTGTCGAATTAGTTTTTTGATTGTACTAACCTAATTAAAGTTATAATTAATTAATTAAACTAACTAATAAATTACCTACAGTAAGTGCTAGTGGGCCAATCAGCGAGCAGACACACGCTTATATGAAAGCGTGTAATTAGTGCAAAGTGGGGACCCCCCCCCGGAAGTTGCGGGGGGGGCCCGAGTTAATGAACCGAGCATACCTAGCATGATTTGTACATGCTAGTGTAATAGTTTCATACTCTTATATTATGTACTCTTGGTTTCATTACTGGTATGGCGGCAGCAATAACCTTAAAATTTGTGAACTATTTTCTGCAAATTTGTATGCGATAATTTCCCTTTTTTGAAGATTTTAGAAGTTTCAGACTCCCTTCCTTGAACAAAGTTGGAAATTCTTCTAGAAATATTTGTCTGTATGTTACAAGAATCCCCAATGTACTTTGAAACGTCAGTTTGCTATGGACAAGCAGCCCACCCTGCGTCAGTATCCAATTTAACACTAAAGGATTAAAACAGAATTTTAGACCATGAAGCAGGGTACCCTTTGTAGTCCTTAATTGAAATCTGGAGAGTGGATGGCACACAGAAATATATCTGTCAGCACTCAGTGCTGTAAGCAACATGGTTGACATCAGCTTAGAGGACACTTCATTTCCCAGATGAAGCTTGCAAACAAATGAACCAAAATTCCAGCTTCTGTTAATCTGAAATAGTCGAAACGTGAACATAGCAATGTTTCACTGCAACCTATTTCACGGATTCTAAAATCATAAATCATAAAAATACACAACATAAGAATGATGGATGCCATTCACTACAGTAGCTCCGACCCGAAGAATTCGGGCCTAATAGGTAGATCGAACCTCGAACCCACAATATTCGCTTCATATCACCAAGCGCAGTCTAACTAAACTTAAGTTTGAAACGTTTGAAAGCTTCCAAACGGTAGCTGCTACACGGTTTTAAATATATAGGCATAAGGGCTCTATGCAATTCTGGGATTCATTAAATTAAATTAAATTAAATTTAACCCTATAACTATCCTTCATTAAAATTCCATTATATCCATCTGTGTAATTATGCCAGAGGTGTTTGATGAAGTTTCTAAAACATTTTAAAACTACGAAGTTGATAGCAAAATCCAATTGTGACCTAACGAAATATATATTCGAGCAATTGCAGTACTTACCAGTTCTCCAACCACTAGTGGCAAAAATAGCACCACAGCCATATCAGCGGTACTAAGGCCCAGTAAGAAGATAAATAAATGTTTCGATGTATAAGTCGTTGGAGTGAATATAAATATACGGCAAATAACCGAGATCACGTAACCATTTCCTAGTGTTCCCATGAAAAATATTATTCCATACAGACAACATAATACTATTTCCACAGTGTTCAATGGTGGCACAAACAGAGACTTCGGGATACAGTCAGTGCAGCTACCTTGAAAATCGTTGACCACAGTTTGATTTAGGGATGGACTCATGCTAATGCAAACTTTCTTCTAGTTTTTTCTGAAATAATAATGACAAAATAACAACAAATGTAACCTCAGACTCTTCTTGCTTTGGGCCTTTTCGCGCATGAGTTAAAAGAGTGAGTTAAGAAAGTTTTAGCTCGTTTAACCCTACAGGATAGTTAAATTAAACTCTTTTAATGCTATGCGAAAGCAACCTTGGAATATGTAGGTTTACTTTGTCCGACTTCTGTTGATAGGTCAGAGTGACCAAGGTTCAACACATATTCTGGTTATTATCGTTTGTTTCATTAAATGTCAAAATAGGAATGGCAAGATGTGCCAACTTTTCACATTAAGCGTACACATTTCAAGAACTGGAGAGTGGGTTCGCTTCGTATCGAGCGAGACTTGCGATGCAGAATTCTCAGAAGGATAGCTTTCTGCCACAGTAGAGTGGTAAAGACAAAGAAACTTATGACATGCCTTGAATATATATGCCGGTTTTATAGTATGAGGAACGTACCAAGCTTTTCCTTTAATTCTTTATAATTTGCTAGTTAATGACAGAATCTGTCTACCTGAACATAATCAGACAACGCCAACGTTTAGACAGCTCTGATTGGGATCTAATTAATCTAAACAGTGTACCTAATTAAATTACTACCACGCTACAATAAACTGGAGGCGGCTGTATGAGAGGAGTTTGTGGGAGTCTTATGGAGTAATAAAGAGTAGCAACTTTACCACTTATGTAGTTCACTATATAATCAGCAAGAGAAAATAGACTGTATGTATTTACCTCATCTATTTTTATAGCGCTTCGGAGTTTTACCTTTCCAGGACACTAGATACTAGTCTTGATCAGAGATGAAACCGGGTCACTATTTGCTGACCCGGTGACCCGGTGACCCGGTCGACCCCTAACCCGGTGACCCGGTGACCCGGTATTTTGAAAATTCAGGTTTAAGCTTGGAAAAATTAAAAAATACCTATATTGGGGTGCGGTGAGTGTTTTTGGATCGTTTTGGATATTTTTAGCGTCTAAGATAAGCAGTTGTGCAAAATTTTTTTCTTTTCCTTAAAGTACCATTGGAAAGTAAATATTGTATAAGTAAGCCGTAAAAAATCAAAACTGATTTGCACGATTTCGTATATACTCAATGTGATAAAGTAAATGTGATAAATGTGATCGAAGTACATACCTAAACTAACTTTTTGAATCAAATAAAATGGAACAAAATACGTTGCCAAATTCATCACATCATCTAATTCTAATCATAGAGCTTAACATTAGCACTTTTGTGTTTTATCATTAGATACTTTAGTAAAATAATTTATTTAGTTTTATGGTTGAGGGTTTCAATCAGCGGAGATTCTTTGGAAATACTCCTGCTAATAGCTAGGATTCAGACAATACATTCTATAAATAAAATCAAACAAAACTCCATTAGTTCCTAAAGATAGTAAGCCATAACAATAAGAAAAAGTACAAGACAAAACTCAGAATCTGTAAACCTTGTTTTGCTGAGATTTTTCTTCTTACCGAGATTTGAAACACACAGTATGACCACCTCCCTCCAAAAATGATAGCAGCGGCGAAAAATCACTTACAGTAGATGGAAAATTTTAAATTTTTAAATAAAGATTTCCAATTTCTAGTTAAGATTCAACGCAATCATTGTGGGTTAAACTTACATCTAAGCTTGACAAGACATTATGAGAACACTACAGCGACAAGCATTTAAAAGCCTACACGATTAAATTAAGAATATTCCTATTGCTAGTTTTTGAGTAATTATTGAAGTTTTCAGGTGATAAAAACTGGCAAAAATTCTGGAAAATATGCTTTAACAGCAAAAAATTCCCCTAATTGAAAATACCGGGTCAAGACCGGGTCAGAGCTCCCTGACCCGGTGACCCGGTGACCCGGTCCGTATAGTGACCCGAACTGACCCGGTGACCCGGTGACCCGGTTTCATCTCTGGTCTTGATCACCCACCCAGCAGATCGTTAAGAGCTAATCCTAAGAGCTACCCAAGGAAGCTGATTGCCCAAAAATGGGCACACCCTCGGGTTTGCTTCTGATCCTAACCATCTGCGCTAGATGCTTGGAGCGTCCAAAGACGCTGTTCTCCACTGCTATTCACAAGAGCACACGTTTGTTTTTGCTAGCTCACCCAACTCCAACTCACCCAAGCAGAAAAACGTAACTTTGGATATTGGCACAAAGAAGTTACACTTTGTGCAGCTGGGTGAGGTGGAATGTATACTTGACCAGGAAGTAACATTATCTGTTATACAGAACCAGGAGTAATTGTACGCATGTTTTAATGCAAAAAAGTTTTCAAAGTGCATCAAGAATAGGTCAAACCTGGTACCGGCTGGTCAGTCTGCGTCATCTGGAAATTCGGAACAGACCTTCGTGGTCAATGGTAGTGGTAGTAGTGCTGGGACCGGTTCCAAAAGAACCGGTAGAACCGGAACCGGAACCGGAACCGGAACCGGTAGGATTTTTAGAACCGGAACCGGAACCGGAACCGGTGGCTTTTGGAACCGGCCGGTTCTAGTGTTAATTTTGGCTGTTTTAAACTTCAATCAAGGTTTATTTTGTAAAATTTTAAAATTTTCTTATGATTTTGAATTTAGCATTTGGAATTTAACTTTATTCTGGTACTTCTATTTAGATATGAAATTTTGTTTTTGAAAGATGTTGTGTAAATGGCAGAAGATTTATATCAATTTTACGATAATAATAGTTTTCATAATTCATAATAGTTTTTTAATAACAGTTTTCAGTCAATGTTTTAAGTTTTCTGAAAAGGTTGTAGAAAAAAGAAAAACTAAGGTGTATTCAGTGTTAACTCTTCTTTAAGGATGACAAAGGTAAGCATTAAGGATTTGATGCTTACGGCAACTCTCCCAGCTTTAGCTGTTGCCTCTGCAATTTTTGTGTGCAAACTTCAACTGAAGCAAACCCGTATACTGAAGGCGCAACTCCAGATTAAGGGTTAAGCTGAGCAACAGTATCCCTGAGGTACCGTTCTTATTTAATTAATAGCAATTGGCTAGCGCTACCGAAAAAATGCATTTATTAAAAATTTTCATATTTCATAGTCATATTTTAGTACTTTTTGCGATATATAGGTTTAGGATTTGATAAGGGAATAGCGCTCTTTTTGTTACAAATTTGTTTATTTCAGCTACAAAAATTAAAACAAGTTCTATGTAAAATAAAAACTTAGCAGCTTGACTTTATTTATTGTAACATACAATTTTTGGTTTTAAAAGTATGAAGTTAGTTGTACCTTTGTGCTGCATAAGTGCTCGAAAAGTTTTAATTCTCGTTCAACGATTTTCCCCTATGTTTTCTGCTATAGTTTTCGATCACAAAAAATCTGCGACCCCGAGATGAGATTAGCTGCTTTTTCAATCATTAACTTTGTAATGTTGTAACTGTAGTTGTTGAATCGATAAGCAAATTTTATTGGACTGCTTGAAATTGATCGAGGAAAGTTCTGTGCGACGTTGGCTTTCTGAAGGGCAGTAGCTAAAAGTTTATCTAGATTGAGAATACTTAGTAGTTTGGTAAAGGTAAGCTCTGGTAGCTAAAATTTCCACAACATATTGGTAAAAATGAAACAAACCATATCTTTTTCACAGTAAATATTTGCATATAAATAGTAAAAAGTAAGCAAAAACATTGTTTAAAAACACGTTCATAGCTTTTGTGCAGTTAAATATATTAAGTTTTTATAGCAATTGTCAAAAAAATAAAAAATCGTGTGATTTTAGCTTTTTATCAAAAATACCAATTGGAACCGGAACCGGTACCTAGAACCGGAACCGGAACGGGAACCGGAACCGGTAGTCAAGAACCGGAACCGGAACCGGTTTCAAAAATCGGAACCGGTCCCAGCACTAAGTGGTAGTAGTGGTCAGAATATGGTAAAAAAAATTCCGCTTACACATATGTAATTTACCGCTTGGATGTATCTTCTGCTATAGCAATTGTACAGAAACCATATCATCTGAGAGCCAGATACAATTGAATCCCTCCGCGATCTCGGATAGGTTATGCTTTCGCAGATATTATTTACTCGGATGCTTTTTCCATGTTCAGCTCATAAAAATACATGCTTAAGGGTGGGGGGCTACGAGACGGGTTGGCACGAGATTGCCAGGGAGGGCGACTTTTCGCCCATCGTTTGCTAATATACGTTTGTCTCATTTTGTGAAAATTTTCATGTTTGGACGCTTATTTCTCTCGAACCGAAAGACAAAACGCGAAACCACAAAAACAGCCCTCGGCAATTGACTTGAGAAAATGCGTGTGTAAACCAATTTTCTTATTGCTTGCATGAGTTAAGGAAGAAATTCGTGTTCTAAACAATCCAGTTGCTACGTATGAAATTGCGCATTTTCTGTTGCTGTGCAGCAGGCAGAGATTACGCAGGAGCACTCCGTTGTGCTTAACACGTCCTGTGGGACTGCGTGTATGGACTATGTCTTGACCAGCGAACCAGCGCGATTGAAGCTATCGCAATCTTGCAATATGTCAATTTTTCTTCTTGTGAAAAATGGTCAGGTTTGGACCTCGAAAATTAATTTTCGCTACTATCTCTTGAACCGTAGGGAATCGAAAATACTATCGAGATCAAAGTTGTAGGCCCTAAGGTGAGAGGATTCAATCGACTATAGATTTTCCAAATGGAATTACCACGAAGCAAGTTATGGTCGATTCATGTAAAAAAATGGGGTCTACCAGCTTTATTTTACCGAACGATTGAACATAGATTGAACTCCTCGAAATCCTCCCAAAACCACGATATCTAGGGTATTCAAGATTTCAGGGGTTTAATTGGAAAGTCCTCTAAAATGCCTCCGTTCTACCGTTGCGGTAGTTGCTGCTATGCCTAGTTGAAGACCTATTCAGAATTAGTCGTTAGAGTTTTACAAGGTTTTAATGGGGCAAGTTTGTATTTCAAACGGTAACAACTATCAAAATACGTAATGCAAAAGTTATACACACTTATTCCGCCGTTGAGGCACAGCACAGATTATATGTAGAATAAGTCAGACAGAAAAAACACAGGGTACATTCTTTACTTTAGTAGACTTCAAAATACAAGTAATACATGAACAGAATCAAACAGAATAAGGTTTCTCAATTGCAATCCTATTTTTAGGTTCCTTCTTAAAAGATCTCAAGTAGACTCTAAAATGACATCTGGTCAGTTGCTAACTTTTACGAAATTTACCGTCCGCTTGTGGGAGATTGGATTCGTCCGACGAACTTCAAACAGGCGCTAGCACAAGAGATCAGGACACGGTGATTGGATAAGCACAGCAATTGGGGTTAAAGTAGAAACAATAGAGAACAGGGTTGGCAGTGCACAAACAAAAGATAAAATATAGCAAATCCGATCCAGAAAGCTCTCACAGAGCCAAGGTCTTCGCGACCACAATCCGGAGTGATAGCTAAAATCCCAGCCTCCGGCGTAACAGCCGACCACAGTACAGTAATAGCAAGTAGAGTCAAAAATTCGCACAACTGACTATCGCAACTGCCAACCCCAGGACTGAAGTTCAGGTCCCCTTTCGAACTGAACTTCAGCCACAACTTCGTCAGAGGGCGCTCTATTTTTTTCAAGTATCCAATCGCTGTGCTCCTACCGTATGCCTGTTTTCGTCGGCTCTCTTTGTTTTCGTCAAGAGAGCCGACCCAGTTTGACGTCGAAAGAGCTTACGTAACTTTTGGGGTCAACTTTGATTACTTTAGGGCTTTTTTCTCAAGGCTCCTATAAGACGAATTTCCTTTCTAATTCCTTTCACGAAAGCACTCAGGTGGAAAGTCCGATAACGTCACTATACTCAAACAAGTTCAAAAGACATCACACAAAAGGGAAATGCATCCCACTAATATGCACAAAACCAGCAACTCAAAATACAGCTCCACAGTTCAAAATTTAGGTAGCTAAGTCTAGTTCAATTCCAAAAGAAGATTCAAAAAATACTCAACCAAAAATATTATTCAACACTAGAACATCCTATTCAATTACCAATCAACCTGATCATAACCAATTATCAACAATAACCAATTTTGCGAATAATCTTCATGTTCAATTTCAAAATTCCTCTTATATTAAAAAAAAACTCCTGAAATCCATAAAAATCGTTCTGATGCCAGTAAGCAGAATTTGCTGCTCCACACTCCACTCCACAAAAAATGGGGGAAAGTTCGGACTAGGGGGAAAATTTTTCGGAAACAAAGATAGCAGCATCCAGTCAACACAGGTTCATGATAGCGACAAGTCGAGAATACAGTGTACAGCAGAGCTCAAACCTAGACAATCACAGCAAGAATTAGTACATGCGTAATAATCAAAGTCACAGTACAATCTTCTTTGTCGTCCCCCCGTGGCGATGGCAAATACAGTTAGTATCGGTTACAGTTCAGTCGTGGTGGTAGAGGTAGTAGCAGTGGGCGTATCGGCCGGTAATAGTTTATTCATCGGCCAGGAAGAAGTGGGCGCAGGCATGCAGCCCCGGGGACTAGAGATTCCAGCGCTGGGTAAGCTGGTGCGAGCATTGCACGCAGCTGACAG
>JASAND010002366.1:0-13855 GCA_030248195.1 Trissonchulus latispiculum
TAAAACAAATAGCTCCAAAACATTTATCGATGCTTATAATTCTTGTAAATATCACATTGAACCTATTAATAATGAAAATTTTAAATGTACTACAAAAAATTTAATTTATCTGTTAACTTGCAATGACTGCAATATGCAGTACGTAGGGGAGACCAAACGTATGTTTAAAGAAAGAATTCGGGAACATATTTATGCTCGAAAGAACGCGGAAGAAAACGACCTAGTAGCGTGCAAACTAAATGGAATATGGACGATACTAAATCTTTCCTTTCTAATTTAGAAATGTGGTATATCACAGACGGTAAAAAATTTAGAAAAAATGTTTTAAAATTTATATTTAGTAAACCTAAACATATGTTAAAAATGTTGTATGCGATAATATTAAATTCCAAAGAAACTTTATTTATTGAATTAATGAGAGATATTGTAAGAGCAAAATTGCATGAAGTTGTTGAAAGAAATAATGAAAATAAAAACAACAAAAGTAAAATATTTTTTCGTTTTGATAATATGCTAATGGACATACTATGTTTTCGACGAATTTTTGCCAAAAATAAAGTATTCTGGAAGGATAAAGAGTTTGAAGAAGAATATTCAAATCCTATGGTTCTTTATTCATATGATCCACCAATATCGAGTTTTATTTTTAATTACAGGCAGACAGTGGAAAATTTCAAAGTGGATTCAGTAATCAATACACCCTACAGCTGTGCATGTACTAATTCTCGTTTTTGTGATGCTGATCATGGTCATGTAATTACTGGGGATTTAGAAGTTATAGATAATATAGAACACCTAATGAAGAAAGGCCCTAAATATCGATTTCGAAAGGCGACTAATATAAATAACTGCATCAAAAAAATTAAAGCTGGATTGAAAAGTTATATATATTTATAATGTTACTTCAAAAAAGCGTTTGATAGAATCAGATTATTTAGATAGGATGCATGCTGTTATTCAAGATTGTAAAATCAATCTTAAGAAAATATCTCAAAGCAAATATTTTGAATGTATAAAAATGAGAAGTTGTCAGTAGATGCCAAAAATTATTTGAAATTTATTAAAGAACATTTTGTAATTACGGTGATAGATAAGGCTTCTCAAAATTTTTGCCTCATCTGCAAACAATTCTATTTAAGACAACTTCTGTTGGAAACTGGCTATGAACATAATGTGGCAAATTATAGTTTTACTTCAATAACATTACCAAAATTGAAGCAGCAAATTGCTATGGATTATGGTTTGAATGAACAAAATTTGTTTGGTTCGCTCCCTTTTATACAAATTTTGCCTAAGTTTCATAAAAATCCAGTAAAGTTTCGAGTAATTATCTCTTCAAAAAATTCTTTCTTGAAAACTATTTCATCTAAAGTTTCTCAGTGCTTAAAATTATTGTACATAAAGGTACGTAATTATTGTAAAGCTATTGAACGTAACGGAAGGTACAAATTAAAATTATTTTGGGTAATTGATAATTCAAAACAGATAATTGATGTAATTAAAGAAATGAATAAAAAGGTGGTCGCACAAAACGTGGCTACTTATGATTTTACAGAAATGTATACTTCTCTGACACACGATGATATCTTCTTTTATATGAATGATCTTATAGATCGTTTTATGGGAACGAGTGGAATGGTTGCTACTACTAAGAAAGCTTTCTGGAGTAACAACAGAAATCTTTCAAATTTTATTGATAAACAAAATTTAAAGGAGTTTATAAAGTGTGTAGTTAGCAATACGGTTTTTACTGTTGGGGATAAAGTTTGCAGACAAAATATTGGTATTCCCATGGGCACAGATTGTGCTCCATACTTAGTAAATCTGTTTTTATTTAATTGCGAATTCAAATTCATTTATGGTTTAATTAAACAAAAAGACTGGGAACTAACTAATTCGTTAATTTACATTTTTCGATATATGGATGATTTAACGGTTTTTAATGATAAAGGAAAATTTGAAATCATTAAACCTATGATTTATCCACTATCTTTGATTTTAAAAAGACAAAATAAAGACGATAGTCTGGCTGAAGTATTGGATGTAGAAATTGCAATTGAAAACGGTTATTTTATAACAAAACCTTTCGATAAAACGGAAAAATTTAATTTTATTAAGCTTAAATTTCCACATGCATTTTCTAATTACTCACAAAAAATGGCTGGACAAGTAATTTATAACGAATTAGTACGTTTAACTATGTTAAGTACTAATACGTCTTTTCTCGAGCAATCGTTGTCAAACTCATGCATAAACTTACTTATAGACAATTTTCTAATAATAAATTACGACAGATTATTTCGAAGTGGCTTTCTAAAAAATCTCTGTTTACGGACAAAAATGTTGATAAAATTTTATTATTAAAAATTTTTTTAAATAGTTAATTTTTTTATATAATTGTGTATTCGTATGATTCTCACTCTTGGAGTAAATATATATCCACCCAGTTTCCCCATGCCAGGTGCGCACCTGGGCCCCGTTGCATAAAAATTATTAGTTGATTAGTGATTAGTGATTAGTTTATTAGTTGATTAGTTGATTAGCGATTAGTCCAGCGTTGCATAAAACTATTAGTGATTACTTTATTTTTATTAGTGTAGAATTATTTGTTATTAGTCTAGACTGATAAATTATTAGCTGAAAATTATTAGTGATTAGTGCAGCTTGATTAGTGATTAGTATGAAGTTATTAGTGATTAGTGAAGCTTCTTTATTAGTGATTAGTGATTAGTGTAGCGTTGCATAAAATTTTTCGCGACTAATCAGTTTTTGCTACACTAATAAAAATCAAGCTTAAGGTGGTAGTACCACTACCGGGGTGGACTTTGAACAGATACTGTGAACTAAAAACCTAATCAATCGCTTTGAAATTTGGCATAATTGTTCTTTATTATGTTTTGCATCAGATGAGCTAATCTACGACGCTGCGGGGACTGGCTTGCTGTCTACACAATAGGAAATGTATTAAAAGCTTTAAACTTAAATATCTCCTTCAATCCTTTATGAAATCATTTGAGATTTTCAGTATATGGTTAGTTTACATATACGCTCAGGCCGTTTTTTTAGTTTTTCGTAAAAGTGAGTTTTCCGTTTTTTAGCGTGTTTTGAAAATTTGTAAAATTTATATCTTGCTTAATATTGCGTTTTTCTAAAAACCAAGAAAACGGCCTGAGCGTATGCTGATGCAAAACATATTTGGAAAATTTGGTCCATTTTGACTGAAGGAGTGACGAGAAAATCAAAAACAAAAATTCTGTAATTTTTCATTGTTTGCTTTGGTTTTCGAAATTTCCAATGCTTTCAAGCAGCTGCAAAGTGCTTTCTATTAACTAATGCACATAAATAACGCAAAAGGAACCGTTAAAACCCAATAGATTTCATTTTCGGATATACTGGTTTTACTTTACATTATGTGTGCAAACGGTCAACGTAATTGAGCTATATCAGCTATATATCAGCTATTCAGCTTCAACCGCTTGTAACTTTTGATAGAAACCACGTACAGAAGAGATATGCACATCATTGTAAAGCTCTTTTTATGCTCTTTCACATGGCAGATTCAAATTTAGGATACAAGGCTTAAATAAAATTTTGATTATTTGCGCATGCGCTAAGCCATGGTGGTAGCTAGCAAATTATGAACTCTCAGACACCAAAATTTTATGCAAAGATAGCCTGCCAACCAAACGTGTTTCACCACAAGTTTCGTCAAGTTTGCTTCATTTATGCCATGATTAGGTTGAAAATCCCGCTAGTGGTACTACCACCTTAAGCATAAAAAACTATGTAATGCTATTTTTTGAAAATAAGCTGCGGTTAAACAAATTTTCCAATTTTACGGGGATGATTTGCGCAATGTAAAACACCTTCAGCCACATAAATTCCCAAAAATGCATTGGCATACGTACTTAACGTAAAAGTTAACCTTAGCCCCCAAGCTTTATAATCTTGAGCCTTGATGCTATAGTACGACCAAAAAATGTGTGTACAAACTTCGACCGTTTATAGCAGATTAACCTTTGGAGTAAACCCCAACAATGTATATATTTTTAGACTCCTCAGGAACTCGAGATTTCGAAAATCCGAAAAATTCCGGAATTCCGGGTTTTATTCACGGAAAATCTAAAATTTCTAGTTTTTCGCCAAATTTTTATCGCAATCAAAATTTTGTTTTGACGATCGAATAGAACTGGTCCCGCTGCATATTTTTGCTCTTACAAGTTTTTCACGAAAATGCACCCAGTTTCCGGAATTCCGGGTTTTCAAAATTTCCGGATTTTAAAAATTTTCTCCAATACCCACAAGATGGGTATCATTCGAAAGCTCTTATCGAGCTGAACAACTTTTCTAATAGAATGAACTCTTGAAAATGCACACATTTCCCGGAATTCGAGAAAACCGGATTTTCCGTGATTTCCGGATTTTAAAAATTTTCTCTAATACCCCTCAATATGGGTATCATTCGAAAGCTCTTGATGAGCTGAACAAATCTTGTGATATGAACCAATGTCTGAAAATGCACCAAATTCCCGAAATTCACGAATTCCGGATTTCACTCTACCTTAGAAGGTTTTAGCGAATTCCGAGAACTGGGCTCATTTCTGCGAGTTGCTTCTATTACAAGATTTGTTCAGCTCAGCTTTCGAAAGATACCCATATTGTGGGGTATTGGAGAAAATTTTTAAAATCCGGAAAATCACGGAAAATCCGGTTTTCTCGAATTCCGGGAAATGTGTGCATTTTCAAGAGTTCATTCTATTACAAAAGTTCTTCAGCGCGATAAGAGCTTTCGAATGATACCCATCTTGTGGGTATTGGAGAAAATTTTTAAAATCCGGAAATTTTGAAAACCCGGAATTCCGGAAACTGGGTGCATTTTCGTGAAAAACTTGTAAGAGCAAAAATATGCAGCGGGACCAGCTCTATTCGACCGTGAAAACAAAATTTTGATCGCGATAAAAATTTGGCGAAAAACTAACAATTTTAGATTTTCCGTGAATGAAACCCGGAATTCCGAAATTTTCCGGATTTTCGAAATCTCGAGTTCCTGAGGATTCTAAAAATATATACATTGTTGGGGTTTGCTCCAAAGGTTAATCTGCTATAAACGGTCGAAGTTTGTACACACATTTTTTGGTCTTACTATAGGTTACCTCATACCTCTTCTATAAATTGAACTTCAGAAATTCGAAAGATAACTCACAAATATATATTTTTTGTTTGTATTTTTATCAATCATTGCATAATTTAAAGCTTCTCGATCCGATTAAAGCGGATTAAATACAATTAAATCCAATCGTTAAAGCCCAACTTAAAAAATTATATGCAAGTCGGCAGTTGTTGAGTAAATTCCAACAATTAAAGCAGAACAAATTTTGCATCAAAATTTGCACTTTCTTGTAGGACAAAAAATTAGCAAATTTTTTAAAAATGGTTTGAAATACGTTACTGTTTTTTAAATACGTCTTGGCGTAAAATTGTTAAAATCAGTGTAATAGACAAATACATCCAAACTAAGCTTTTTTTAATTAATGAAATCTTTTACAATACCTCTAGCGCTGCAATATATACCTATACTACCTGCAAGGGTTTTTTGGTCGCCGAACTTTAGGCCAAATGGCCTCAACGACTCAAATTTTTTAGGCCATCACCCAAAAAATTTAGGCCATTCAAATTTTGTTAATTTTTAGGTTGCGCGCTGTTGTACGTACGCCTTGATAAACAGTTACCATGTATTCATGCGTTATATATTCAAAATCGTGATAACATTTAAATGAACATTAAAACGCAGTTGTCACTGATTAACAGTAGCCTAAAAAAACCTTGCTACCTATAACAACTAGTGATCAGCCTCAACAGCTTAGTGCCGCTAACGGAAACAATAGCAGGCATTAATCTACCAACGTTGCAAAACCCAAAGCTCGCTGAACTCGTTGCTGCATATTTTGCTGCAACCTGCTCCTGTGAAAATCTTAACTGGCATGGCAACATATATATAGTCAATTAGTCAAAATTACTAAAGCTGCGATTTTCTTTGAGTTTTACCGAATAGTTTGCAGGCGACGGACTTTTTGACTGTCTTTAATTTTCTTTTCTATGCTCCAAAGTTTTTGCGGAGACTTTCAGTTGTTTCTGAGGTCCAAACTCTGTGAGGAGTCCGCTTGTTGGTTGCTGTGCGTATGCCTGCCTCATATTTCCAGATTTAACCAACCTGTCAAAGATTTCCGGGAAAAATTATTCAACCATTTTTAAGGTCACGTTGTAAACAGTGAAGATATAGACAAGCTTCATACTGGTTTCCTTTCGGGTATTTTTCACTATTACGACTTTAATCCAAAGCCAAAATAGCCAAGACTACAGAATAACTTATTTTCGTGTTCTTCATCTGTATACGCAACGGATTCGTGAGATTTTTTGGTAGAGTGAAAATTCGCATTCTGCGGAGGGATGTTTTTTGAGTTAGACTAAAACGTTTCGCGTCACAAGAAAACTCAATGCGAAATCGCGCAATTCTGCGCCAAGTGCATTGGCCGATTTTCTTGACCGTCAATGCCTGCTGAGCGAAATCTGAACAAAATATCCCTCACCCTCAGCCCATCTGTCCTGCATACCAAAGCACAAAGAAATATTAGCCGATGCTTGATTGATCGATTGATCAATGTTTATTGATCGACGATTTATATTCAACTCTGGTATGCAAGAAAAGTATATATATATATTAATCTCCAGTTACGAATAACGAGCAAAATGTATGTACTTATTACAAGCCTTCAAATTATGTAAAAATCATTTCCCAACCCCAAAAATTAAGAAAATTATAACGATTCAGAAAAGGCTGAGCTTAAGGAAACCGCCACTTTAACATGGAACATATTCATGCTTATGTTAGTCTAGGCAAGCAATTTTTGGAGAGAAAGACTAAAGCAACTGCAAATAGTTTAACTCAAAGTGGGAATTAAAAGTCGTAGGTAAACGTTACCACAGGGGTATCTACTTTAGCGTTATTTGAATTACAACATGTGTTCATCAAGTATGTTAATGAAATAAAAATAATCAAATATATAATAGAGAAAATGAATACTGATTTTGTATGAAAAAAACACCGGCTCAAGCGGAAAAGTTAGATTTGGTAAGAAGAAGCAACCAGTAAAAGTTGTAACAATTTTAAAAAGATGTGGGAACGTTTCTGTGATTCACACTTCATTTTTTACTCTCCACTACTTTTTATTGTATTGTTTACTTCAAATAAAAAATTAGCTTTGGGACCATTAAATTGCTGAACCGGTATAACTGGTAAATTTAAGTAATATCTTGCATTTACGCAATCAAGACACAGCTTGACTGGAAAGAATCAGAGATGTAAAACAGATACAATACTGATACAATATATATGGAAATTAATAAATAAATATTATTGTAATTATTCATGAGGTATTTGAGGAAACAGTTTGTTTTAGGTGTCGTTTAATCAATAAAGTTAGATTAGCGTAATTGAAAAATGTTTATTTTATTCGTAATACAAAGTTTTAGTGCTAGAGATGTGCAAATTCGGAAGTTATTCAATTTTTATTAGTCCCCATTAAAGTTTGATTGGAGAATCTTGACCAATCAAAAATTTGCTAATTTTGATTAGTGTAGACTAATAACTAATCAAATCCAAAGCTTTATGCAACGAAATCATTTTATTAGTTCCAATTTTATTAGTCCCCGACTAATCACTAATCAAATTTTAGACTAATAAAATTCTGATTTTATGCAACGCTACACTAATCACTAATCAACTAATAACTAATAATTTATTACTAATCACTAATAATTTTTCACTAATCACTAATCAACTAATCACTAATCAACTAATAACTAATCAAATTTCGGCAAGTTTTATGCAACGCTACACTAATCAACTAATCAACTAATCACTAATAATTTATTACTAATACGTTTTATGCAACAGGCCCCTGGTGAGGCTGGGTGATGAGACGCATGGGGCTTTGAGCACTCATCCGAGGATATATATTGCCTGTACTCCAAGGCACCTATTATGTTATGCACTATGTTATTTTACGTATATGCACTCATTTTTAAATAGGTTGGGGTTTGCAATGCAGTGAAACGGAATATGTCTATGTCGGATGTATCCAGTACTGTTGAATTTAAAATGACTCTATCTACAGAAGAGGTTGAGTACGCATCTTGTGTTACTGTGCCTCGTTCTGTGTTTTTCTTTTCTTTTACTGACTGCCGAAACTAAAGTTTTTGAGTGTTTCTATTAAGGATTCTCCGCCAGTTTTCCAAAATTTTCCAGCTTCATATTCTTCCTATAGTTTCTTCAACTTCAAGCTTTATGCTTTTGCAGTGCCTTCCTCAAACTCGCCCCTTCCTGAAGTGCTCCTCCCAAAACGTAGAATGCTCAAAAACACTCTCCTTTGATACGTATCAAAGTTTGCCCCGAAAAAACACTAAGCAGTTTAAATTTTAAAAAATATTCCGGCTTTGCCGGTTACTTGATTTTTGCCGTTGCACTAAAATCAAACTTTATCCACGAACTTTATCCATGATGTCATAAAAATTTTAACATACTTTTTAATTAATTACTACAAATTTTCGAAAATCCCCTCAAGTTCCCCTCTAAAAAAGTTCCGTATAATAAGTCTAGGTTACTGACATATTATGTCGTTGAAATTTTGCGAAATTTGACCAAAATTGGCGGCCTATTTGCGCTGAAAAAATTCCTATATTTTCCTAGTTTTTGCTAGAAAAATTCCTATATTTTCCTATTTTTTCGCGAAAAATTCCTATATTTTTTCCTATTTTTTCTAAAATGCCCAGTAGGCGCCCAGCAACCACGAACCACACCATCAAGTCACTGCAAGTCAGATGCTGAGCAACAAACAAGATTTGCGACAACTTTTATATGTTGGTAAAGTCCGCCCTCCCGTTACGTCGATAGCCTTTCGGGAGCCGTTTTCGGCTAGCTTTTTAGGTTCCTTCGCTGCTTTTGCTTTTCGAGTTAGGCTAGCTATTCTTCAAATTGTGTCGGACCCTTTTAGGTTCTTGTTTTGTTAATCTTGTTTTCAACAATTTTTGACTTTCGGCGGAAATATAAAAACTACAAAAACTTTCTCTGATATTCGTCAAAATGTCACTTTCAGGACCATTCCCAGAATTGCCTAAAGCCCCTCTCCATAGCCCAATTTTGCAGCCAGTAACCGCAGACATGTGATTTAATCTACACTCCAATAAGCAAGCGCGAAGCAGTCTTACGGTAGTTCTTAACAATTCAGTATTGACAAAGACTTAGCAGCAGATGGCGGCATAATACGAAACTAGGCACACCATTTACGTATTACGTAACCGCAATAGTTAGCAATAGATACGTTTTGGTTTAAATTTAAGAGTTATCATATAATCTTTATTTTGATTTCGGTTACCATTATGAAGTCCTAGCTAGAATGCCATGTAATATTCCTTAATTTCGTTTAAGCTTAGACCATTAGCTAATTTCTGATTTGTGACATCACTCACCCCTTAAAAGGACGAAACCCCCGTTTCGAAACAGCAATGCATTCCAAATACACAGAAAACAACAGGATACTTTCAAAATACTTTCGATAAGTGCGCAAACTACTGTAAAATCCACAGGTAGTACATCCCATGTATTCAAAAACAGTATAACAGTATATAGTACAAGTTTTGATTCCGGATTGGGAGGGCAAATTCCGTTGCGATGAAATTTCTCAGATTAAGTTAACAAAAATTGACTTGAAACTGGTAAGTGGTTGTGAGTATATGTAATGAACTGAGTTGGACTAAATGAGAACTTGGCTTGATTTGATTCGGATTCGAGAAATGGGGTCGTATTAGGCTGATAGGTTCAGTTACACGGAAGGTCAGCACGTTTGTCCCAAAGAGACAAACTTAGGTACCAGATTCCCGAAAGGTAGTTTGCCAAAATCGGGGATCTCTACAGCCAACCTGATAGGGGTGTAGTCGTGAGTTCGTTTAGGTAGGGGTCGTTAGGTTGATCGCAGCAGGATTCAATCCAACAATGTGATCGCAACAGGATCGTTTTCAGCAGCAAGATCGCAACAGGATCTGGTTCAGCAGCGAGATCGCAACAGGATCTAGTACAGCAATAGGATCGCAACAGGATCTGACTCAGCAAGGCTGTTCCTAACTAAGTCTGGATGAGTACACAGTGATTTATTAACCAACAACAGGGTTAGGTATGCTTTAAGAGTAGTAACAGTAATGACAGTAAAATTAATAAACAGGGGTCACTGGACAATTAGTATTCACTGCAATTATTAACAATATATAATCAGAGTACAAGGTACCAGGGTTGCCAACTCTTTTGATAGGTTAACACTTTAATTTGACCGATAATTAGGGGAAGATTAGTTACTAGTATTTCGACCACTGATTCCTTCTTTCTTCCTCTTTCCTTGTAGTTACTAACAGGGGCTTAAACTTCACTCTAGCCTAACCTTGGGTTCCTCTTCTTCAGGTATTGGTTACAGGGTACTGTCAGGTACAGTGTGTACGTGTGAGTTGTGTACGTTAAATTAGCTTCCTTATCCGTCTAATCACAAAATAAACTAATAAACAGTTGACTGATAATTAAGTAAAGATTAAGGTATTACACTGCTGTTCCGGGAATGGGTGAGCGGGCTTAGATCTGGTATTAAAGACTCTCAAGGAATCCCACAGATCTAAGGCGGCTATCGGACGGTGGAGAGTACAAACACGGTCTAGGCGGGGAGTTACCAGGAGATGCCCGAATTATAATTAATATAAATTAAAATGATAGTTTAATAGATTCTCTTCTTTAAATCAACTATATCTTCTCTGAGGCAGGCCTTAAGCCAGAGACAGTACGGAGGCGGAGGCCTCCAGGGAAAAGGTGACGAGAATAACAATCTGAGACATTTTAAGTGAACTTTCAGAGAACTTCAATAGTCAATAGAGAACAGCGCTCAGATTAGGTTCTTTGAATAGAAGCACAACTGTAGGTCAACCCAAGAATTGATTAGGTTCGTGTCAGGGATGTCTCTGCCTTAAACTCTCTATCAATAAGTTCCGGTCTCCAATGTACCTTCTGGATTCTCTGAACTGGTTCCAAATCAACAAAGCAACTGAGCCACAAATATCTGGTCAAAATCCTCTGAACTAAATCCACTGATAATCGATGATACCAACTTCAGACCAATACCTCGCAGTGACAACAGGATCAGGCTCCGACCGATATGAATCTTGGCAGGACTCGTCTGCGGTGAACCTGAATCAAATGGGTTAAAACCCATTAGAACAGGACACAAGTGCGGGAATCAAACCCAGAAACCATTACTCACTTTAGATGGCTTTCTGAGGTAAAAGTTGGAACTTCGTTAGCTTTGAATAGCATTTGGGCGAAACGACTAAAAACCGCATATTTTTGGCCAATTTACAGTTGAGGCGAAGCTATTTTTGTGCTATTAGTTCGATATAAATGAATTTCAAGCAAACATTAATTTTGGGCGATTTTCTGCCTTATGGTGCAGAAAATCGCTAGCGTAACACGATTCCTTTACAAATATTTGGGTTTTCTTTAATTAGGCTCGAAAAGAGAATAGAAAGCGCTTAAAGAGCAGGAAAGCACCCGTTTCCTGCACAAAACTAATTCTTATTTATAAGCCTTCTCTTTCCTGAAATTGCTATTTTTCTGTGATTCATTGGAAGATGGTTCAAGGAGATTTCTAATTCTTACGTACTGACGGTCACTATTATGTTACCTAACTATGATTTATATATTTTCCTACAAATCTAGCATACTTGCAAAATGGACCAGCAAGGAGTCCTTATTTGCGATTCGTCCGCTCCTTGAGCATAGGACTACCTACACGGACGAATCGAGGACCAACTGGTAGCTACAGCCTATTCTGGGAGTCCCCGTGACTCTGAATGAGACTAACTACCTGGTGTACCTGTTATAACGACATGACAGTGGACATTCGCTCGCGCTGGCTAACATTCACACATTCATTCAAGTAACGATCAGTTAACAGACACTTGTTCACAACTACGCAGTCTTCCTGCCTAAGATGAGAATTCTTTGGTAATTTCGGATGTACGAATCCCATGCGCCCGATGGGAACCGACCCGCCATTAAATTCTTGAAATGATCCATACTGACAACATTTTTGGGCCGATTAAGACTCCTTTTTAACTTAATGACATTGGGTTTAAACGACTATGATTTGCATGATTATTATTAATAGTTTCAGTCAACGCTTCAGTGTGCCAGTCATAGCATTCTGGATTATCTCAACTTTGCATCTCATATGGCAAGCAGACACCCAACTAACCCGATTAATGTACCATAAGTTCTCAAGAATGTAATTTGACTGCTAGTTATTGTTGAACAATAATTATTAATGTAAGAACGAGAGACATAAATTCAAAACTGGTCAACATTAGTTGGGTAGGTTCTTAGCAACATTCATACAGGTGTGACAATCCTTGCAACCCCTATCGTACAGAGGGGAGTTTCCGCAAGTTGCCGGTCAATCAGTCAAAGCACTCATTCATCAAACATACGAAACAAATATCAGCATTCGTGCAAATCAAACATTCCTAAAAGTTAGTTAATTTCGGAACCTCACACTCCATGAGGGGTTTACCCGAGTAACCGTTTTACGTAAATTTAGGGAAACATTCATACACTAGCCACACACACAGCTTTCTTGTAAACATCTAGCTATCAAAGCACACTTGCCTAACTAACCCTAATTCTATGTGCATATTTGGTTTCTAAACTTTAGACTTCGTTAAGCTCGGATTTGGCTTTTGCAATTCTATAGAATTGCCTTATAAAAGAAATTTTGTGAAAACTAGAACTTGAAACTTGGGGGAAACTTTGTGTAAGATTTGCAAGAAAGCCAGTGAGTAATAATTGCTCGGCAATTATTACTAGCAACAAGTTGAATTAAACTAAATACACAATTAACTGAAAAACTACAGAAAGCTGAGGAAGCCGGCCATTCCTCCCAAAACTGCTTGATAATTAATTAACTTGGATTGATGTAAACTCAATGTTTTAAGATCAGTTTTAAAACGACCTATACAGTTTTAATACTTATCAATTTTAAAGCCGACCTAATGCTGAAACAAAGCATAATACAAAACTGGTGTTTTAAAACAGCGCACTGCCTTTTGTAAAAGTCATGGCCGGCAACTCCTAGTTGCCGGCTGTGGGGAGAATACTTCTGCCAATTAACTTAGGAATTTCAGAGCCGTAATTAAGGGGCTCTCTAGCTCAGAACTCAGAGATTAGGTCCCACTCAAAATCCCGTTAAATACTACAAAAAGAAACCCCGAAAAGTGACAACAAAAAGAGCTGAAGGAAAGAAATGTTTGCACTAAAAGGAAAACGTTGTTTTTGAATCAAACAAGGTAATGGTTTGACGAAGAGAAACGAAAGTAAATGAAAGAGAGAACATGTCTCAAGACCTCCGTCAGACGGGAGCAGTTTACATGGACTGCCCTGAATTTGAAATCATAAAATCATAATACAATTAACGAATAAGAAAATCAAACCGGCTCGGAAGCCCATCATGCTAGGGAACTTAAAATTGGCCTTCTGGCCGAAAGTGTTGAAAAGTCGGGATTTGAAGGTTTTAAAAATTACAAAATATTGGCCTTTTGGCCGTGGCTTGGATTTAAAATAAACGGTGGCCAGTCGGCCTCAAAAGACATAGAAGAAGGGGCCAATCGGCCAAAGGTACAATAATATAAAAGTCGGCCAAAAGGCCACAGTACAATCCTAGATTTTTGGTCCTAGGCAGTAGAATGAGGCCGGACATAGAAGGTCCATGTG
>JASAND010002367.1:0-28428 GCA_030248195.1 Trissonchulus latispiculum
GTCGTCTTCGGTGGTCGATCAGGATGGGCAATCCTATACTCGGTGGACTCCAAGGAGGCCACTGCTACCCAAGAAGCGAAGAACAGGCTCAGGGTCGGTGCGGAGACATGATAGTTCTGGGGTCGGGCCTAGTTCGGCCAGACGTTGGTTGGTTAGTGCCAGGCAATGCAGTAACAAGTGATCAACAGTATCTGGGAGGCTTGAGTCACAGCGGGTACAGTTGGGGGATGGGAACCTGGTAGGGTCAACAGTGTGCCGGTAAGAAGCCAGCAGCCACGATTTACCGCTGCGAAGCTGGCTGAGGAGGACTCTGTCATGCCTCCCTAAGGAAGCTTCATACTGGGGAGAGACTGGCCCCAGCCTCCCATAGATAGCAAGGGCCCGAGGATGAGAGAGGTGGTGGTACCAGGATGAGGTAAAGTGCCTGCGGATTGCTGCCTTAGCTGTGGAGAGGTCGACAGGGACATCAAACTGTGGCAGGGTAGTTGCAGTACCAGCCAGTTCATCTGCTTCTTCGTTGCCTGGCAGTCCCGCGTGTCCAGGCACCCACTGAACTGTGAGACTGAGATTTCTCAGCCTGTGAAGCAGGTTCCAGACGCTGGACAATAGTTCGCTGAAGGAGCCACGTACCCCAGCCCGGAGTAGTCGGACAACGGACTGCGAGTCAGTACAGATTCTGACTTTGCAGTTCTCGGACAGTAGGTGGAAGTTGTCGGTAAGCCATAGGAGTGCTGTGTGGACCGCCAACAGTTCAGCGCGGAAGCTGGAGCAGAGTTGTCCCGCCGGTTTGCAGATTTTAACCGGCTCCGTTCCGTCCGTGAATGTTATCAGGGTTCCACTTCCACCGTTTGAGACTCCACCCTTGACTGCACCATCAGTCCAGATGATAATATCCGCCTGGGGCAAAGCTGAAAGGGTTGCCTGGGCAACCTGCTTCCTGACTTCCGGCGGGTCAGATCTTCGGCATCTGGTCGCCAGCGTAGGGTATGCAGCCACCGGAGCGAAACGGTCCTTCGGATGGATTAGATCGACTGATTTCAATGGTTCCCTTCGGATATTTCCCAAACCAGCCTTCTCAGAGGAGCCGGCAGCCGCCGTTCTCCAGGAAGTCTGGGACTTGAGAGTTCTGGAACAGTCTGGAGGAGCGGAACATATGAGCTTCCTTGGGTTGCTGTCTGGTAGCCTGACTGATCGTTCGTAGGATTCAGCGGCCAACTGGTGGGATCTGAGAGAAATGGGTAGCAGGTTGGCTTCTAGCTGAAGGATTTCGATGGGAGCCGCCCTGAGGCATCCTGTTATAGATCTGGCTGCTACATTCTGGATTTTCTCCAAGGTTTCAATATGAGTTCTGGCAGCGCACGGCATCCAAGCCCCGCCGCAGTAGTCAATGGCCGATCGGATGAAGGATAGGTACAGCAGGCGAAGATCTTCTTTGGAACAGCCCCACTTGGTGCTAGCGACTGCGCTGAGGGCTTTCATCCTGTGAGAGGCTTTCGATTTCAGCTTTGCCACATGAGCGCCAAAGTTTAGTAGACGGTCAAATGTCACCCCCAAGAAGACTGGACTGGAGGTGAATGGGATTTGCTGGCCGTCGATCGTCAGGCGTGGTCTGAAGTTAGCTTCCTTGTTGCAGGTGGTAAATACACTGCACTCGGACTTCTGAGGGTTAATTTGGAGCTTCCACTTCTTTGTCCATTGCACAATAGAGTCCAAACTTTGCTGCATTATGGTCTGGGCCCTGGGTAAAGAACTGTCCTGGACCCAAATGGCCAGATCGTCAGCAAACAAGGAAGCATGTACCCCGGCTGGGAGTTGATGGAGGATGTCGTTGATGAACAGCAGAAACAGAGAGGGTGAAAGGCAGCAGCCCTGGGGAACTCCATGGTGGAATTTCCTGAAATTGCTGATTGCCCCGTTGTATTCCACTGCTGCAAGTCTATCAGAGAGGAAGTTTCTTAGCCATCGGACTGCGCATGAAGGGAGGCCTAGGTCGAGCAGCTTCCTGAATAGGCCCCCTTTCCACACTGTGTCGAAGGCTCGCTGAAAGTCAATGAGGGCCAGCAGAGTACGCTTGGGAGGTCTCTTGGCTGAGAAACCATCGACCACTGATTGGACAAGACGGATAACATGGTCTTCCGTAGAGTGGAGGGACCTGAAGCCAGCCTGCCTGCAGTCGAGGATATTTTTGGATTCCATCCAGTGGGACAGTCTGTTCTTGATTAGCCTTTCCATGAGTTTCGCCAAACAGCTGGTCAAACTGACTGGCCGGTACGATTCTATTCGGTTAGCCGGCTTTCCTCGTTTCGCCACTGGAATAATCTTCGCTCGACGCCACGCAGACGGGACCACCCCTGACAGCCAGGATCGGTTGAAGAGATCGAGTAGTGCTGCATGAGCATTCTGGCTCAGGTTCTTCAGCATTTCATTCGAAATCTGGTCTAGGCCAGCAGCCTTTTTGAGTGGGAGATCGTTGATGGCTGCTTGGTATTCGTCTTTGCTGAAGGGGCTGCACATAGGTGGCTGGACAGACGTTCGGCAGCGGCATTGCTGTTTCAGGTCATGTTTGACCCCCGTAGGAGGGGCCTGTCCTCCTTTGACGTTCTCAGGTGGCTCACTCTGGCGTATTCCTTCACAAATCCTCTAGCCTTGTCGCGGTTGGTGGTTAGTTGTTTGGTGCCGAGCAGGAGGGATTGACCCGATGCCGTTGTTGTATTCTTCCCATCAATAGACCTGAGTGTTTTCATGACCTTGGCAGGATTGGTTCTAGGGGACAGAGTAGCAACGAAATCCTGCCAGCTGGAGCGCTTGGCTTCCCTGATCATTGCAGATAGCGATCGTTCGGCTTCCCTCCACCGAAGCCTGGACTCTTCAGATTTGGACCTGAGGAAGGCCCTCTTCAGTGATCTGGCTTCGTTGAGGGCCGCGGTGACTTCGTCAGACCACCAGCATTTGGGAATTCTGCGCCGGTTCCGTGGAATATTATCGGCAGCTGCTTGGAGGACGACCTGGGTTAGCTGGCGGTTCAGGCGGTGGACTGACATTTGCTGATCCGAAGAAGAGATCTGCAGAAGTTCGTCCAATTGTGCCTGGAAACCAGGCCAGTCGGCCCTTTCGTAGCAGAAGTATCGCTTGAGGGGGGTTTGCCGAGCGAGCAAGACAGGGTAAGGTCACATAGTATCGGGTTGTGGTCAGAGATGGGTGCATCCAGGACTTGCCAGGAAAAACGGCCGTTCCAGGCCGGGTGGAGGATGGTGAGGTCAGGACTGGATTGTCCGCCCGTTTGCGGGTTCAGTCTGGTGGGGGTACCGTCGTTTGCCAGGGTTAGGCCGGAAGAGAGGATCCAGTCCTCCACAGATTCCCCTACTGAGTTAGGGGGCTGCAGGTGATCCCAGGCGGCCGCATGGGCATTGAAGTCTCCGGAAATCACTGCTCTTCCCTGGGAGCAGATGTAAGATGGATCAAAGTTCTGATGGCGTTGGTCTTGGGCGACATTGACAATGGGGGGAACATAGATGTTGGATAGGGGGATAGGTCCTGACCCGGACTGGATATGGATCACCACCGCATCAGTGGTGAGGTCTGTCGGGGCTAGGTAATTTCTGTCATCAACCGAATATCCAATCCCTTTCCTGATGAGCGTGGCAACTCCGCCCCCAGTCGTATGACCCTGTTGCCTGCCGGTCCTGCGGTAGGCATGAACTTCGTCAAATTGTTTCAGGCCGACGGTCTCCCCAGGCCTGAGCCAGGTTTCTTGTAGCAGAATAACGTCCGCCTCCAAATCTTCTGCCATTTTCTCGAGGACAGGCCGTTTTCTACCGACTGACCCGACGTTCCATTGGAGGATTCGCAGTTTGTTTTTTCCCTTGGGCAGAGGTTGCTGATCACTGGAGTTGGGCCAGATGGGAGGAGGGAGTGTTGCAGAACCAGCTGCAGAGTTAGGGGCAGAGGAGAGGGAAGGGAGAGAGGGAGTAGGCGCGGTAGGGGCAGGTCGGATGGTGGGCGAGGGTGGCTGGGGTCCAGCCGCCAGGCTGGCTGTACAGTTCGGACAGCTATAGTTGTCCACATCCCATTGAGATAGGGCCGATATTTCGCGGGTGGACAGGTTGGAGCATTTTCCGCTATGGACCCATAGCCTGCAGGTCCTGCATTTCACCGAAAAGTCACGGTAGCCGACCCCTTTCCCACAAGATGGGCAGGGCCACCTAGGGGTAGCGGTGGCAGGTAGTGGTCCTGGATTGGGCTCGATGTCACCGGCAGCCAGCAGGAGGAGGGCCCAGTATGCCGGGTTACCGGGCCCTCCCGTCAAAAACCCGACTGATGAGGTTCTTCGCTTCTGAGAAGGGTAGCAACCACGGGGATGTGAAGTCCATTTTGTGGGAAGCCGCCCCACTGCGGCAAAGCGGACATCTTCGGGGCAGAGGTAGTGCGCTAACGCGCACTACCTGATAGTGGGCCTGCCGGCGGCCGGCCGCGGGTTATGACTAGCTATCACGTGACAAGTAACGTGAGCTGAAAGAGCATTTCATTGGCTACAAGTAGACATTAAATAAGTGGTGTATCTTTCAGGAAATAGCTTGATCATTGCAAAATAGACAAAAATGGTGCACTTTAAGGGTGGTGCATATTGTGCGTCTTGACTATATATTGTATTAGTGTGTAACTTACGATAATGTAAACTGTATAATCCCTTACAACAATGGAAAAATATATTTGTACGCATTGTCTTGCTGTATTGCATTATGTAACAATTAAGTCACGCAATCAAATAATTTTCTTACAGATTGCATTTAATTTAATTTATTGCATTTAATCATTTACATTTAATAACACATTTATATAAACGGCATTAGGATACTCATTTTGAATAAAAAATGCATATATACTATTCGTACAATATACTCTATACCTCACGATGTTTTAGAATAGGGCTGTAAATTGTAAAAAAAGTAAAAGTTACCTTAATAGTTAATAATTGTAAAAACATTTTTACAGTTATTAACAGTAGCAAAATTTCAAACATTTTAGCAGGTTTTACACTTTTTAACACTAATTTTTGCTGATATATATATTTGTAATGCAAATGCGCATGTATTTGATGATATATATATATATATATATTGTTTCAACAAGCAAAGAAAATGAAGATAAATTAGATTTTCCAAGATCATTTCTTTGCAATTTTTAAACAAGATCTATGTAATCTTAAGTGTGCTTGAAAATGTTTTCTTTCAAAATTAGCACTAAAGTTTTGAAAATTTGCAATCAATTTCTCTCCCAATTCAGCCCCAGTTAGAAGGGAAAATTTGTTTGATGTAACTTTCGAAAAATCAGACCAATTTAGCTCAAACTTTGCTTTGAATAGACCAACACATTTCTGATTGATCGGGAATATGTAGAATTTTAAAATTCAAGAATTCTTAATATGTAAGTTTACTACGGGGATGCCAAGAGAAGAGGTACAAAAATTTTCAAGTGCTCCTTAATGTCCCCCTCCCCTTGGAAAACTTAATTTTTTTAAAAATTATATACAGTTTTACCTATTACGTACTATCTCAAGAAATAATTATACTGAATAATTTAAAACTTTTTATTCGGATCTTACAAATAATATGAGTTCAAAATAATTTGTTTTGATAGGTAGGTACCATTAATGAATATATATTAAATGGCAACAAAACCTTGTGTAAAGAGGAAAGTATAAAGATATTAAATCGATCAACTACGCCTTAAATGTTTACATATATGCGTAATTGGACACATAAACCTCTTATACTACATAAGAATTTACACTGTATCTGCGCCGGGCTAGTGCGCCGGGTTTTACCCACTTATTAAACTCTTCGTGCGCCGGACTGGGGCCGGGGCCGGGTTTTACCCATGTGCGCCGGGGCCGGGTTTTACCCAGACCCTTAATTTACAACCTCCCTACGGAACTCATATGTACTTTACAGGCTAGTTTTTGCTTATGTAAAACCTGCCTACGAAGACTCATATGTATTTTACATGCGACGAAGGAGCACTTTTTGTTCTTGTGAGTACATGCCAAATAGACTCATATTGGCATTATTAGTATTCTGAGGGTGTCACTAAAACCCTGCCCGGCCAACCTTACCGGCCAACACGGTCTCCAGGGGCCGCGCAGACGCCCTTACACCCATATTATGTAGGGGCGCTATCGCGCCCCTACATAATACTGCTTACTTTAGCTATGTTATCAATCAAGTTTAGTATAAATTTTTATAAGTTTATAAATTTATAAGCTCTCTTTAACTTTATAAAAAGTTAAGCTTAACAAACTATCAAAGTTACTGCTTTTTGCAATTTTTGGTAGTCTCTTAAGCTTAACTTTTTATAACAGCGAGCTACAGCAAACTGCTTTACACCATTACATAGAGCACATCTCGAGCATTCGAACGATGTGTAAATCATGCTCTAAATTTCTGTTGATCTCTTGCAAGAAGCCTTTGAATTTGACCAACTTTAGTTGGGGGGGGATCTGGGGGTTTTTTAGGCAAAAATAAGTGGGGGGGAAGAGTGGGGGGGACGCCCCCCCACTAGTGGGGGGAGGTCCAAAAGTGGGGGGGGGATAAAATGAGCTAAAAATGCCAAAAATACAGTATAAAAAGCCTGTTTTCTACATATACAGCTATAACCAAACATAAAAGTGCACAACATTATGTACAATACAACCATCAAATAGGAGAAACCGGAAAAAAAACATCGCCGCCATAACCGGTCCGGGGCGCAACTTATTAACGGTAAGTGATACGGGGCTGAAACTTCACAGACATACTAAACTCGATGTGCTCTACAATTTGCGCATGAAATCTGCGCAGGATCTGCGCAGGATTTTGCGCAGCTTCTGCGCAGCTTATTTTACACTCTCCAGCCACTTTTCACACATATATATTATAGGGGTCGCTGCCGCGACCCCTATGATATATATCATGGGGGAGCTCGGAGAGCCCCCATAATATGAGCTATAAAGGCACTTTGCGGATTTTGAAAAGTGCTAATTAGGCATAACTAATTAATGGTAAGGAATTAAGAGCTAATATTTACATTTTTGAAATCTCCAGGCCAAGAGCTTTCGAATGATACTGCCCGGAAAAAATGAACTTTGAAAAAATCGACTTTCTCTTACGGGTTTGAAAGTGGGGGTTTTTCTCTGTATTCAGCATGATTTTTGTCAATTTTGTGTTAACTCGATTTGTTGAACGGTCCATAGGCAAAATTTTTCTATACTATTTTTTGAATATCTAGGCAATGGTACTTAGCAAGTTTATGTTTTTTTTCCGAATTTCGATCTGGCTCGATTTTTATAGATGGTCAAAAATGGAAAAAATAGCGTTTTTGGACACCTTCAAGCTGAAAAATTTCAAAGTCCGAAAATTTGAAAATAGTCTAAAAACGGGCAAAAACAGCGTTTTTCGGCCTTGGGATGGTGGTACCCACATATAGTAAATCGGGGTCGCTGAACACGATGAGCATAGTGCCGACACCGTATCTCGCCTGGTTCATCTGGTTCAACTGGTTCAAAGTTGAACCAGTTCCTGGTTCAAGCTACTGGAGATAGCTGAAAGGCTGAAATCTTGCATACAAAGGTTATTGGGCATGGGGAATTCACTGGTGGTGTACCTTTGGTGATCTGACCCATGGCTGGCCAGATCTGGTTCAACTGGTTCAAAGTTGAACCAGTTCCTGGTTCAAGCTACTGGAGATAGCTGAAAGGCTGAAATCTTGCATACAAAGGTTATTGGGCATGGGGAATTCATTGGTGGTATTACTTCGCTGATCTAACCCATGGCTGGCCAGATCTGATTCAACTGGTTCATTGTTCAAGCTACTGGAGATAGCTGAAAGTCTGAAATTTTGCATGCAAAGTTTATTGGGCATGGGGGAATTCACTGGTGGAATTTGTGATTGCTGCTGCCACAGTTATGGCAGCGTTCCCAAAAACTAGACGGAGGACAAGTAGGAAGAATGCTCCTTGCAGTCGCATGAAAAAGTTAATATGAGCTATGATGGTCAACATTTAAATGTGTCAAGGACAAGATTTAAAATGTTTAATATGAGCCAAAATCTAAATAAGTAGAGGACAAGATGTAAACGGCTAATATGAGCCGCTACGTTTCTCTTGGGCTAATATTGACGCGACTAAAATGGCAAACATATATATAGTTTTCGGTTGGCATATAAGCATCAGTGTTTATAAACGATTTGATTGGCTTGGGAATATATTGAATTAATGTGATGATTGCGATGATAACTTCAAATGTGATTTTTCTCAAGATTTCACAACATGTGTAAGTTCCACATTTTCGTTTCTTCATTAGATTGGACTTTGGTTTCGTTTTGTTGACTTATATGGTGGCCTTAAATGTGTACTTGGATGTAGCGGTGGAGAAGAAAACGTTTACCTACAGCTTTGCAAAATTAATGTTTACGCGTCGTTATTCATCCAAGCCATTTCAGTGTTGGATTAAAAGTAAGCAAAAGCTAAATGAGCGTCAATATGAGCCCAAGAGAAACGTAGCGGCTCATATTAGCCGTTTACATCTTGTCCTCTACTTATTTAGATGTTGGCTCATATTAAACATTTGAAATCTTGTCCTTGACACATTTAAATGTTGACCATCATAGCTCATATTAACTTTTTCATGCGACTGCAAGGAGCATTTTTCCTACTTGTATATTACGTACTGATTTAGGGATGACTGCGGCATTATAGTGAGGCATCGCCGCTGACCCGCCAAAACAGCACATTGAATTAAATATTTGCAGTCCAGCGAATGTCGCATTGCATCCAGCTAATGTTAAACAGGTTCTTCAGCACATTAGACTAAATTAAAGAAATTGGCTCATTCTCTTAAAAAACCGCTTACGAAAATTTTCAGAGAATCTCTAAATTCTGGCGAAATTCCTAGTGATTGGTTGAGAGCCGATGTATGTCCTATTTATAACTGATCTCTATATTAAGCCTACCGACACCAGGCAATACCTGCATTTTGGGTCCTGTCATCCGGCACAGCACAAGCTGCCGATAGCATATAGCCAGGCTCTCAGAATTTGCCGCATCTGTTCTGAACCTGATGTGGCGAAATTACGGTGCCTTCAGCTGAAGGATGACTTGATCAAGAGGGGCTACCCAAGAGGGAAGGTACACAGACGTATCACTAAAGCTCTGTCCTTCAACCGACCCGATTTGCTAGCCCCCAAGACCCAACCTGACCCCGACGGCGAAACGAAGTCATTTTTCCTTATTTTGCCCTATCATCCTGACCTTAACTGTGTCACTGATATATTGAAGCGTCATGAACATTTTCTTAGTGGTCTCAATGTCAAGATTAACTTATTTTGGCGACCTCCGCGTAAGCTGAGGGATGTCTTTGTGAGGGCCAGATTACCACCTCCCGGCTCCATGGAAATAACTGAGCGGCCCGGGTCCGATCGACATGGCACTTTTAAGTGTGGCCGCCGAAATTGCGCCCTCTGCCCTAACATCAAACATGGCTCAAGTATCAGAAGCTCTGTGACTGGCCTAGAGTACAGAGTCAAGGGCAATTTTGACTGCAGGAGTGCGGGAATTATATATCTGGCGGAAATAAAAGGATGCAGCTCCCAGTACGTTGGGGAAACAGGAAACTCCCTGTCCTTGCGATTTAACGGACACAGATATGACATTCGTAGAATGGATGCTAACAAACCGCTCTCTTGTGATTTCAGAGATCATTGTCACGATTTAACTGATTTATTGGTGTCTGTGATCGACGGTGCAACAGATGAAAACATCAGAAAGAAGAAAGAAAAACGGTGGATTAGCCAACTTTGTACGGACTATCCTCTCAATTTAAATTGGGAACATACGTATCCTTCGTTTCAACAAGTCCCCACCTTCCGAGTCTGACATTGTTAGCATCCATTCTACTGAACACAGGAGCGCCCCCCGGCCTTCCCAGGTCCCCCTTCCTCCCGGAAGTGTCCAACGTGCCCCCCTGTCCCCCGAACTTTTAGCCTGCCCTCCCATTCGAATACGGAATCCAATAGCCCCTCAGGAACGTTTGCAGCGAGTGATAGCCAGGAGTCGCCTGATGAAGGGACCACGTCGGTTCCGAAACCGGTCGCGTGATTAAGGTTGGTTAGATTTCTGGGTGTCCACGTTTTGATATTTTCCTATTCTCATTGATATCTATGCATCCCCCGTGGATCCGTGGACTGGTGTCTGTTTTGACTCTTTATTATTCTGAGATCTATTTATAAAAAGGGTAATTCCAAAGATCCTAAAAATTATAGACCTGTCAGTTTGACTGCTGGCTGTTGCAGAGCAATGGAAAGAGTAGTAAAACCTTTCATGGTTAACCACTTTAATAAGCACCACCTTATTAGCAAACACCAACATGACTTTGTTTGTAAGAGGTCTACCCTTACACAATTGCTTGAATGTGCTCAATGTTGGATAGACGCATGGGATGCTGGTGACTGTGTTGATATTGTATATATATATTGATTTGATGCGAGCTTTTGATACAGTTTGTCATTCAAAGCTTTTGCGAAAACTAGAAGAACTTGGGATTAGGGGAAAGATGCTGGCATGGATTAGGGCCTTTCTTACGGGGAGATTTCAAAGAGTAAAGTTGGGTTCCTCCAAATCAGATTGGGCTCCAGTCTCAAGTGGAGTACCACAAGGTTCTGTACTGGGTCCTATATTGTTTTTGATTTATATTAATGACTTACCGGAGAATTTGTTGTCACAGAAATTCGACTGTTTGCAGATGATGCGAAAATTTTCTCTACTGTCAATAAGTCATATATATGAGGCACATGTGCTTCAAAATGATCTTTTTCAAATTGATGCATGGACTAGAGATTGGCAAATGACTGTAGCAGCTAATAAGTGTCTGGTAATGCATCTGGGTTATCGTAACGATAATGAAGTTTATACTTTGGGTGGTGAATCTCTGTCCGATACTGAGTTTATGCGGGACCTGGGTATAATGATGAGTAAAGATTTAACTTTCTCTAAACATATAAGTCAAATTAGAGCTAAGGCCAACCAGAGAGTAGGAATTATTTTTAGCAGTTTCTCTAGTAGAGATGCAGTCCTCTTAACTAAACTTTTTGTGACGTATGTTAGACCAATTTTGGAATACTGTACCCAGATATGGTCACCTAGTTTGCTTAAAGACATTGACGCTGTGGAGGGAGTACAGCGTGCATTTACAAAACGACTGTATGGCCTTGAAAATCTTACTTACAAAGAAAGACTTAAACGTTGCAACCTATGTACAATCATTGGAAATGAGAAGATTAATGTATGATTTATATTTGATGCATAGTATAGTGTATAATGCCTTTGATTGTTCTTTTGATGATTATTTTACATATTCGCCTGACGCAGGGACAAGGGGCCATAATAGTTTGTCTATTAGACCTAAGCGATATAAAAAGTCTAGAGCAAGCCATTTCTTTTTCTATAGAATTTGCAATGTTTGGAACTGTTTACCGGACAACCGGACAGTATTGTTACCTGTTCTTCTCTGAGCACATTTAAGTCGAAATTGTTAAAGCATGAAGCTCAGCTGCACAAGTTTATGCGGGGGCGTGCATTACAAGGACAGTAGTCCTTTGCATGCCATATTTTATTTCGTTTCACGCAATGTACGTACTTTCATAAACTAAATAACTTTAATTTTGTTTTTCTCAGTCGCATTCTATTTAAATATCTAATAGCGTACAAACCCGGGCTGCCAAACTTGCGTCACTGTGTGTATATATACGCTCATGCCTTTGTATGAGTTTATATATAATTGTCTACTAATCCTGTCACGACGTAGCCGCTTGCATGCATCAGCATCGCCGTGACAGATGGAATACCTGTTGTATGTGGACGCGGCATTGGGGTTGGGCGGCCGCGGGGCAAATCACGTCTATGTAATAAAAGATAAAGTACTAACAAGGCGTGATTTACTCGGGATTAAAAAAAAGACAGGCGGACGTACATGTATTCGTATGCATATGTAACCACAAGACGATGGTCTAACAACAATGAATGGTATTGGTAAGACTATATACGTATATACGTAAAAATATATATATATATATATATATATATATATATATATATATATACTAGGTATACATGGCCGCATATAACGTATAGGTGTACCAGGCTACAGTTAAACCCCTGTGAATCCCCCACCCAACGGAGAGGCCAGACCCCCTCCCTCCCCCTACCCGACCTCAAATACTCCCCCCAAGCCGAGCTCAACCCCCCTCCCCCCCTAAAATTGGGTCCAAACCAAGTAAAAAATGCAAAATTTTTGAAAAAAGTTTTTGCAATTTCTGAAACATTTTGCAGAAAATTCGAAAAAAATGGCTACAAATAAGCTCTAAACAGCTAAAGATAATCAGCACTCAGGGTATTTTTTACAGGGGGGGGGCGCCCCCCCCCCCCCCCGAAAATGCCTTCCGCCCCCCGAAATCGCCCCCCCCCCGGAGTTTGGTCTTCCCCTTAATGAGGTCTACATTTTTTCCAAAAATGGTCAAATTTTCAAAAATTTTCCTGCTTCGCCGGAGATTTTTACCTAAAAATAGCTATTTTTGGCTTAAATCCTGGCATTTTTGAGAACTTTTTGCGCTTCTACGTGAAAAATATGCCAAAAATAGCAATTTTTGGCTCATTTTTATCAAAAAATATTCCCCCCCCCGGAAATTTCTTTCCCCCCCCCCCCGGGCCAGGGGGGCCCCCCGGGAAGGCCCCCCCAAAAAAATCCCTAAAAATACCCTGGCACTCCCCCCAAACTTTTCGACCCCCTGCCCCCCCCCAATTTTCGACATCCCCTCCCCCAACTTTGGGCTACTCCCACCCAACCCCCCCCCTCCGGCCCTTTTTGGAGCCAAAATGTTAGCTAAATTTTGCCCAAAAATGGTCATTTTTTATAAAATTTTTCAAATTTTGACTTAGAATAGCTTTAAAACCGCGCATATATAAACGCCTAACTCTGTCAAAACAAGCCTGCTATTCACGGAAAAAGCGTTAAAATTAGTGATGGGCACTGGATATCCGGATATCTGGTTAATTTTGGATTTTGGAAAACCATTTTTTGGATTTTCTGAGGTCCCAATTTTGGGGGGGGTTCGAGGGGTACCCCCATCCCATTTCGCGGGTCGACCACCAAATTTCCAGAGATTACCTCCCCCCAACCAAAATTTCCGGTGAAACTATGGTAGGGGGGACCGAGTGTAGTCTGTGGAGGAAAGACTAAATGGGAGGACCTATGGGGAGTATAGCATAGCAGTAGAAAGCGCGACTCTTCCTTACCTACGTTGCGAAGATTAAGTCATTTGGCTCACTCCTGCTCATTTTATGACATTTTAAAAATGACGCCTACTTTTTGGTCCAACCACGCCAAAATTTTGCAAAGTTTGGACCGATGCAACTTTTGACTGGGTTGGGCTAGAAAAGTTTTGCAAATATCTGTAATGATGGCAAGTCTTCCTCTTTGCACATAGGCAAAATTAGATCGATCCGTTGCACCGTTGGTCTGGCACATTGTCAAATGGGGCGGGGAAAAATCCACTTTGGGGGAAAAACCCACCCAATTTTTTTGAAAAATTTTTTAACAACCAAACAGGAAAACAATTCGACACTATAGCACGGTACTATCGAGGACGCTGCATCATCATCATTATCATCATCGGTGTGGCCTGGCGGAGCGCATCCATATAGCCGGACTAGAAACGCCCGGTACCCCTTAGGAAGTCCACAACTCCCCTTGGGGATGTCAAGGTGGAGCCTCCGGGGATTATCTTTAGCAGGGCACTCCAGGAGAAGATGTCCCAAAGTTTCCTCACCCTGGAGAGTCTGGGCAGAGGGGGAATGGGTAGAGGGTGGGATTGATCTGGTGTCGGTGCTGCGCCAGCAGCAGACACTTCCCAGATCGCAGTTGGGATAGCATAGTTCGTTCCGATTTCAGGAGACCAAATTCTGATTTAGCCGGAACTGGGGGTGTGGGTAAAAACCAGCCCCAGCCCCAGCCTCGCACCAGCCCCTTCTCTCGCTGCCCACTGTACACTTTAAACTAAGGTCTTAACACATAATTTATAGGGGGGCGCGATAGCGACCCCCCTATAATATGGGTGTAAAAGGCGCTGTGCGGTCCTTGGAGACCCGTTCGAGCAGCATGCCAGCTAAATACTAAAAGAAACTAGACTAAGTTGGTATTTGGTTTTAGTCTAACTCACAAACTGAACGATGTGTGCATTTTCAGCCGGTGAAGTTTGGTTTTTCTGAGAGTAGTATTTGTGTTAACGTACCTTTTGGACAATTTTCCGCTGCCCGGCCCGGCCGGCCACCTGTGCGGCCGGCCAAATGTGGCCTGACCGCTAAGATGGCCAAAAAGGCCAATTTTGTGCCACGGCTACAGGGCTCAGGGAACAAGCTAGAGAGACGCGGCTTGTTGCATAAGAAACTTTGGGATGGGTAGCGTGTCATAACGAGGGCGATTTTCGATATCTGTCCGGGATCGTTCAGGCGGCCGGCCCAAAGTTGGTCCGGCCAAATAGCCATTTTCGGAAAATTTCTAAGTCCCAACTCCACAGAAAATAGTCAAAAATAGGCCTAAATGACCTTAGGCCACCTTGAACACCTTTCTACCAGAACTGCATTGTTTATTTGGAATAAGCTTTAGTATTTCAAAATCGTCCCGCTTGCTTTGAAAGCTGAAGAATGCAGATCTTACTCGTATGTCATGTGGAGTGGAACATGAGTGACCGCGAATATGGGTTGTTCAGCGAAGCTGGTCCATATTAGTGCGCTTTTAACCTAGTCCTCCTGGCATTTACAACCCGCCCCTCCCATATTAACGTTTAAACCTAGTCCTCTGTCCGGTATATAAGTGTATGCGTTGCCATTTACAGTAATTGTGTCTTATATATGGTCACGTATATATATATACATATAGATTATACTGGCAGAACTCTAAAATGCCCGGAAAAATAGGGTTTTGAGGGTAAATTTTTTGAAAAAATTTTTCGGCGTCGCCGGATTTTTACTCATTTTTAAGCATTTTTTAGCTATTTTAAGCTTAAATTTAAGTTAAAAATAGTTAATGTTTTTAGCTTAGCAGCAAAAAATAGCTATTTTTAGGCATTTTTTGAAAAACTTTTCTTCCCCCCCCCAGAAATCCGAGCCCCCCAGAATTTTTTGCCTAGGAAAAAGCCAGATTATATATTGTACTTACGTATATATATATATATATATGCTTTTGTGCACCGTACCGTACCGTAACAAACTCCTAAAATCAACAGAGTCAAGGAGCCTTTTAAAAACTATGATATTAGGTGCAGTCACAAGATTTTGCTCCAGCTTGTTCCAAACTGAGATAACTCGATTTGCAAAGAAATGTTTCCTACAATCTATTCGGGACTTGAAACCTTTTAGCTTTAACATGTGGCCTCTGGTGCCGGATTCAGTTGCATAGGTGAAAAATTCTGCCGAACTAACGTTAGAGGGCGGGTTGTAAATGCCAGGAGGATTCAGGTTAAAAGCGCACTAATATGGACCAGCTTCGCTGAACAACCCATATTCGCGGTCACTCATGTTCCACTCCACATGACATACGAGTAAGATCTGCATTCTTCAGCTTTCAAAGCAAGCAGGACGATTTTGAAATACTAAAGCTTATTCCAAATAAACAATGCAGTTCTGGTAGAAAGGTGTTCAAGGTGGCCTAAGGTCATTTAGGCCTATTTTTGACTATTTTCTGTGGAGTTGGGACTTAGAAATTTTCCGAAAATGGCTATTTGGCCGGACCAACTTTGGGCCGGCCGCCTGAACGATCCCGGAAAGATATCGAAAATCGCCCTCGTTGTGACACGCTACCCATCCCAAAGTTTCTTATGCAACAAGCCGCGTCTCTCTAGCTTGTTCCCTGAGCCCTGTAGCCGTGACACAAAATTTGCCCTTTTTTCCGTCTTAGCGGTCAGGCCACCTTTGGCCGGCCGCACAGGTGGCCGGCCGGGCCGGGCAGCGGAAAATTGTCCAAAAGGTACGTTAACACAAATACTACTCTCAGAAAAACCAAACTTCACCGGCTGAAAATGCTCACATCGTTCAGTTTGTGAGTTAGACTAAAACCAAATACCAAATTAGTCTAGTTTCTTTTAGTATTTAGCTGGCACGCTGCTCGAACGGGTCTCCAAGGGCCGCACAGCGCCTTTTACACCCATATTATAGGGGGGTCGCTATCGCGCCCCCCTATAAATTATGTGTTAAGACCTTAGTTTAAAGTGTACAGTGGTCAGCGAGAGAAGGGGCTGGTGCGAGGCTGGGGCTGGAGCTGGGGCTGGTTTTTACCCACACCCCCAGTTCCGGCTAAATCAGAAGCTGGTCTCCTGAAATCGGAACGAACTATGCTATCCCAACTGCGATCTGGGAAGTGTCTGCTGCTGGCGCAGCACCGACACCAGATCAATCCCACCCTCTACCCATCCCCCCTCTGCCCAGACTCTCCAGGATGAGGTAACGTTGGGTCATCTTCTCCTGGAGTGCCCTGCGAAAGATAATCCCGGAGGCTCCACCTTGCATCCCCAAGGGGAGTTGTGGACTTCCTAAGGGGTACCGGACGTCTCTAGTCCGGCTATATGGATGCGCTCCGCCAGGCCACACCGATGATGATGATGATGATGCAGCGTCCTCGATAGTACCGTGCTATAGTGTCGAATTGTTTTCCTGTTTGGTTGTTAAAAAAATTTTTCAAAAAAATTGGGTGGGTTTTTCCCCCAAAGTGGATTTTTCCCCGCCCCATTTGACAATGTGCCAGACCAACGGTGCAACGGATCGATCTAATTTTGCCTATGTGCAAAGAGGAAGACTTCAAGGTCATTACATAAGATATTTGCAAAACTTTTCTAGCTCAACCCAGTCAAAAGTTGCATCGGTCCAAACTTTGCAAAATTTTGAAGTTTTGTGGTTGGACCAAAAAGTAGGCGTCATTTTTAAAATGTCATAAAATGAGCAGGAGTGAGCCAAATGACTTAATCTTCGCAACGTAGGTAAGGAAGAGTCGCGCTTTACTGCTATGCTATACTCCCCATAGGTCCTCCCATTTAGCCTTCCTCCACAGACTACACCCGGTCCTCTTCTCACTATAGTTTCACCGGAAATTTTGGTTGGGGGAGGTAATCTCTGGAAATTTGGTGGTCGACCCGCGAAATGGGATGGGGGTACCTCTCGAACCCCCCCCCAAAATTGGACCTCAGAAAATCCAAAAAAACGGTTTTCCAAAATCCAAATTAACCAGATATCCGGATATCCAGTGCCCATCACTAATTTTAACGCTTTTTCCGTGAATAGCAGGTTTGTTTTGACAGAGTAAGAAGTTTATATATGCGCGGTTTTAAAGCGATTTTAAGTCAAAATTTGACAAAAAATTACCATTTTAGGGCAAAATTTAGCTAACATTTGGTTCCAAAAAGGGCCGGAGGGGTTGGGCAGGGTTAGCCGAAAGTTGGGGGAGGGGATGTGGAAAATTTGGGGGGCAAGGGGGGTCGAAAATTTTGGGGGGAGTGCCAGGGTATTTTTAGGGATTTTTTTGGGGGTGGCCTTTCTCGGGGTTTCCTCTGGCTCAGAGGGGGGGGGGAAAGAAATTTCCGGGGGGGAAGATTTTTTGATAAAAATGAGCTGCAAATTGCTATTTTTTGCATATTTTTCACGTAGAAGCGCAAAAAGTTCTCAAAAAATGCCAGGATTTAAGCCAAAAATAGCTATTTTTAGGTAAAAATCTCCGGCGAAGCAGGAAAATTTTTGAAAATTTGACTATTTTTGGAAAAAATGTAGACCTCATTAAGGGAAGACCAAACTCCGAAAGGGGGGGCGATTTCGGGGAGCGGAAGGCATTAAAAAAAAGTGGGGGCCCGTTTTTGCCCCCTGTAAAAAATACCCTGAGTGCTGATTATCTTTAGCTGCTTAGAGCTTATTTGTAGCCATTTTTTTCGAATTTTCTGCAAAATGTTTCAGAAAATTGCAAAAACTTTTTTCAAAAATTTTGCATTTTTTACTTGGTTTGGACCCAATTTTAGGGGAGGGGTTGAGCTCGGCTTGGGGGGAGTATTTGAGGTCGGGTAGGGGGAGGGAGGGGGTCTGGCCTCTCCGTTGGGTGGGGGATTCACAGGGGTTTAACTGTAGCCTGCACACCTATACGTTATATGCGGCCATGCATACCTAGTATATATATATATATATATATATATATATATATATATATATTTTACGTATATACGTATATAGTCTTACCAATACCATTCATTGTTGTTAGACCATCGTCTTGTGGTTACATATGCATACGAATACATGTACGTCCGCCTGATTTTCTTTTAATCCCGATTAAATCACGCCTTGCTAGTACTTTATCTTTTATTGCTTACAGACGTGATTTGCCCCGCGGCCGCCTAACCCCAATGCCGCGTCCACATACAACAGGACCATATTCCATCTGTCACGGCGATGCTGATGCATGCAAGCGGCTACGTCGTGACAGGATTAGTAGACAATTATATAAACCTCATACAAAGGCATGAGCGTATATATACACACAGTGACGCAAGGTTGGCAGCCCGGGTTTGTACGCTATTAGATATTTAAATAAAATGCGACTGAGAAAAACAAAATTAAAGTTATTTTGTTTATGAAAGTACATACATTGCGTGAAACGAAACAAAATATGCCATGCAATGTAATGTACGCCCCCCCCGCATAAACTTGTGCAGCTGAGCTTCATGCTTTAACAATTTCAACTTAAATGTACTCAGAGAGGCACAGGTAACAATACTGTCCGGTAAACAGTTCTAAACATTGCAAATTCTATAGAAAAACAAATGGCTTGCTCTAGACTTTTTATATCGCTTAGGTCTAATAGACAAACTATTATGGCCCCTTGTCCCTGCGTCAGGCGAATATGTAAAATAATCATCAAAAGAACAATCAAAGGCATTATGCACTATATATACTATGCATCAAATATAAATCATATATTAACCTTCTCATTTCCAATGATTGGAGGTTGCAACGTTTAAGTCTTTCTTTGTAAGTAAGATTTGCAAGGCCATACAGTCGTTTTGTAAATGCACGCTGTACTCCCTCCACAGCGTCAATGTCTTTAAGCAAACTAGGTGACAATATCTGGGTACAGTATTCCAAAACTGGTCTCACATACGTCACAAAAAGTTTAGTTAAGAGGACTGCATCTCTACTAGAGAAACTGCTAAAAATAATTCCTACTCTCTGGTTGGCCTTAGCTCCAATTTGACTTATATGTTTAAAGAAAGTTAAATCATTATTCATCATTATACCCAGGTCCTGCATAAACTCAGTATCGGACAGAGTTTCACCACCCAAAGTATAAACTTGATCATCGTTACGATAACCCAAATGCATTACCAGACACTTATTAGCTACTACAGTCATTTGCCAATCTCTAGTCCATGCATCACAATTTTAAAGATATTTTGAAGCACATTTCCACCATGACTTATTGACAGTAGAGAAAATTTTCGCATCATCTGCAAACAGTCGAATTTCGGACAACCAAATTTTCCGATAAGTCATTAATATAAATCAAAACAATATAGGACCCAGTACAGAACCTTGTGTTACTCCACTTGAGACTCAAGCCCAATCTGATTTGGAGGGACCCAACTTTACCCTTTGAAATCTCCCCGTATTAGGCCCTAATCCATGCCAGCATCTTTCCCCTAATCCCAAGTGCTTCTAGTTTTCGCAAAAGCTTCGAATAACAAACTGTATCAAAAGCTCGCATCAAATCAATATATACAATATCAACACAGTTACCAGCGTCCCATGCGTCTATCCAACATTGAGTACATACAAGCAATTACGGCTGTGAACAGACCTCTTACAACAAACTATGTTGGTGTTTGCTAATAAGGTGGTGCTTATTAAAGTGGTTAACCATGAAAGGTTTTACTACTCTTTCCATTGCTCTGCAACAGCCAGCAGTCAAACTGACAGGTCTATAATTTTTAGGATCTTTGGAATTACCCTTTTTATAAATAGATCTCAGAATAATAAAGAGTCAAAACAGACACCAGTCCACGGATCCACGGGGGATGCATAGATATCAATGAGAATAGGAAAATATCAAAACGTGGACACCCAGAAATCTAACCAACCTTAATCACGCGACCGGTTTCGGAACCGACGTGGTCCCTTCATCAGGCGACTCCTGGCTATCACTCGCTGCAAACGTTCCTGAGGGGCTATTGGATTCCGTATTCGAATGGGAGGGCAGGCTAAAAGTTCGGGGGACAGGGGGTGAAGGCATTTTCGTTGGAGCACTTCCGGGAGGAAGGGGACCTGGGAAGGCCGGGGGTGCTCCTGTGTTCAGTAGAATTGATGCTAACAATGTCAGACTCGGAAGGTGGGGACTTGTTGAAACGAAGGATATGTTCCCAATTTAAATTGAGAGGATAGTCCGTACAAAGTTGGCTAATCTACCGTTTTTCTTTCTTCTTTCTGATGTTTTCATCTGTTGCACCGTCGATCACAGACACCAATAAATCAGTTAAATCGTGACAATGATCTCTGAAATCACAAGAGAGCGGTTTAGTTTGCATCCATTCTACGAATGTCATATCTGTGTCCGTTAAATCGCAAGGACAGGGAGTTTCCTGTTTCCCAAACGTACTGGGAGCTGCATCCTTTTATTTCCGCCAGATATATAATTCCCGCACTCCTAGTAGTCAAAATTGCCCTTGACTCTGTACTCTAGGCCAGTCATTACTGAGCTTCTGATACTTGAGCCATGTTTGATGTTAGGGCAGAGGGCGCAATTTCGGCGGCCACACCCTAAAAGTGCCATGTCGATCGGACCCGGGCCGCTCAGTTATTTCCATGGAGCCGGGAGGTGGTAATCTGGCCCTCACAAAGACATCCCTCAGCTTACGCGGAGGTCGCCAAAATAAGTTAATCTTGGACATTGAGACCACTAAGAAAATGTTCATGACGCTTCAATATATCAGGGTAACACAGTTAAGGTCAGGATGAGGGGCAAAATAAGGAAAACACTTGGTTTGGCCGTCGGGGTCAGGTTGGGTCTTGGGGGCTAGCAAATCGGGTCGGTTGAAGGACAGAGCTTTAGTGATACGCCTGTGTACCTCTCCTCTTGGGTAGCCCTTGATAAAGTCATCCTTCTGCTGAAGGCACCGTGGCTACGCCACATCAGGTTCAGAACAGATGCGGCTCACTCTGAGAGCCTGGCTATATGCTATCGGCAGCTTGTGCTGTGCCGGATGACAGGACCCAAAATGCAGGCATTGCCTGGTGTCGGTAGGCTTAATATAGAGATCAGTTATAAATAGGACATACATCGGCTCTCAACCAATCACTAGGAATTTTGCCAGAGACTTAGAGATTTCGAAAATTTTCGTAAGCGGTTTTTTAAGAGAATGAGCCAATTTCCTTTAATTTAGTCTAATGTGCTGAAGAACCTGTTTAACATTAGCTGGATGCAATGCGACATTCGCTGGACTGCAAATATTTAATTCAATGTGCTGTTTTGGCGGGTCAGCGGCGATGCCTCGCTATAATGCCGCAGTCATCCCTTAAATCAGTACGTAATATACAAGTAAGAAAATGCCCTGGCAGTCCTACGAAAAAGTTAATATGAGCTAAGATGGTCAACATTTAAATGTGTGTCAAGGACAAGATTTTAAAATGTTTAATATGAGCCAACATCTAAATAAGTAGAGGACAAGATGTAAACGGTTAATATGAGCCGCTACGTTTCTCTTGGGCTCATATTTACGCTCATTTAGCTTTTGCTTACTTTGGACCCAACACTGAATTGGCTTGCATGAATAACGACGCATAAACATTAATTTTGCAAAGCTGTACGTGAACTGTTTTCTTCTCCACCGCTACATTCAAGTACACATTTAAAGGCCACCATATAAGTCAACAAAATGAAACCGAAGTCCAATATAATGAAGAAACGAAAATGTGGAACTTACACAAAGTGCGAAATCTTGAGAAATCACATTTGAAGTTATCATCGCAATCATCACATTATTAATTCAAATACTCCGTAAGCCAATCAAATCGTTTATAAACACTGATGCTTATATGCCAACCGTAAATTGTATATATGTTTGTCATTTTAGTCGCGTCAATATGAGCCCAAGAGAAGCGTAGCGGCTCATATTAGCCGTTTACATCTTGTCCTCTACTTATTTAGATGTTATTTCATATTAAACATTTTGAATCGTTGTCCTTGACACATTTAAATGTTGACCATCACAGCTCATATTAACTTTTTCATGCGACTGCAAGGAGCATTTTTCCTACTTGTCCTCCGTCTAGTTTTTGGAAACGCTGCCATAACTGTGGCAAGTTGCAATCACAAATCCCACCAGTGAATTTTTCCATGTCCAATAAGCTTTTGCATGTGAAATTTCAGACTTTCAGCTATCTCCAGTAGCTTCAAAAAAAAAAAATTTTAAAAAAAAAGGGGGGGGGGGGGGGGGGGGGGGGGGGGGGGGGGGGGGGGGGGGGGGGGGGAACAATGAACCAGTTGAACCAGATTCACAGCCATGGGTGGGATTACCAAAGTAATACCACCAGTGAATTCCCCATGCCCAATAACCTTTGTATGCAAAATTTCAGCCTTCTAGCTATCTCCAGTAGCTTGAACCAGGAACTGGTTCAACTTTGAACCAGTTGAACTCAGATGAACCAGGCGAGATACGGTGTCGGCACTATGCTCATCGTGTTCAGCGACCCCGATTTACTATATGTGGGTACCACTTTTGCCAAGGCCGAAAAACGCTGTTTTTGCCCGTTTTTAGAATATTTTCAAATTTTCGGACTTTGAAATTTTTCAGCTTGAAGGTGTCCAAAAACGCTATTTTTTTCCATTTTTGAATTTATCTATAAAAATCGAACCAGATCGAAATTCGAAGAAAAACATAAACTTGCTAAGTACCATTGCCTAGATAATAAAAAATAGTATAGAAAAATTTTTCCTATGGGCCGTTCGAAAAATAGAGATAACACAAAAATGAAAAAAATCATGCTGAATACAGAGAAAAACCCCAATTTCAAACCCGTAAGAGAAAGTTGATTTTTTCAAAGTTCATTTTTTCCGGCAAGTTTGGTATGTTTCGAAAGCTCTAGGACTGGAGATTTAAAAAATGTAAATATTAGCTCTTTGTTACTTCCATTTAATTAGTTATGGCTAATTAGCTCTTTTCAAAATCCGCAAAGTGCCTTTATAGCTCATATTATGCCTCCGAGCTCCCCCATGATATATATCATAGGGGTCGCGGCAGCGGCCCCATAATATATATGTGTGAAAAGTGGCTGGAGAGTGTAAAATAAGCTGCGCAGAAGCTGCGCAAAATCCTGCGCAGATCCTGCGCAGATTTCATGCGCAAATTGTAGAGCACATCGAGTTTAGTATGTCTGTGAAGTTTCAGCCCCGTATCACTTACCGTTAATAAGTTGCGCCCCGGACCGGTTATGGCGGCGATGTTTTTTTTTCCGGTTTCTCCTATTTGATGGTTGTATTGTACATAATGTTGTGCACTTTTATGTTTGGTTATAGATATATATGCAGAAGACAGGCTTTTTATACTGTATTTTTGGCAATTTTAGCTCATTTTATCCCCCCACTTTTGGACCTCCCCTCACTAGTGGCGGGCGTCCCCCCCCACTCTTCCCCTCACTTATTTTTGCCTAAAAAACCCCCAGATCCCCCCCCCCAACTAAAGTTGGTCAAATTCAAAGGCTTATTGCAAGAGATCAACAGAAATTTAGAGCATGATTTACACATCGTTAGAATGCTCGAGATGTGCTCTATGTAATGGTGTAAAGCAGTTTGCTGTAGCTCGCTGTTATAAAAAGTTAAGCTTAAGAGACTACCAAAAATTGCAAAAAGCAGTAACTTTGATAGTTTGTTAAGCTTAACTTTTTATAAAGTTAAAGAGAGCTTATAAATTTATAAACTTATAAAAATTTATACTAAACTTGATTGATAACATAGCTAAAGTAAGCAGTATTATGTAGGGGCGCGATAGCGCCCCTACATAATATGGGTGTAAGGGCGTCTGCGCGGCCTGGAGACCGTGTTGGCCGGTAAGGTTGGCCGGGCAGGGTTTTAGTGACACCCTCAGAATACTAATAATGCCAATATGAGTCTATTTGGCATGTACTCACAAGAACAAAAAGTGCTCCTACGTCGCATGTAAAATACATATGAGTCTTCGTAGGCAGGTTTTACATAAGCAAAAACTAGCCTGTAAAGTACATATGAGTTCCGTAGGGAGGTTGTAAATTAAGGGTCTGGGTAAAAACCCGGCCCCGGCGCACATGGGTAAAACCCGGCCCCGGCCCCAGTCCGGCGCACGAAGAGTTTAATAAGTGGGTAAAACCCGGCGCACTAGCCCGGCGCAGATACAGTGTAAATTCTTATGCTTAGTATAAGAGGTTTATGTGTCCAATAACGCATATATGTAAACATTAAAGGCTTAGTTGATCGAATTAATATCTTTATACTTTCCTCTTTACACAAGGTTTTGTTGCCATTTAATATATATTCATTAATGGTACCTACCTATCAAAACAAATTATTTTGAACTCATATTATTTGTAAGATCCGAATAAAAAGTTTTAAATTATTCAGTATAATTATTTCTTGAGATAGTACGTAATAGGTAAAACTGTATATAATTTTTAAAAAAATTAAGTTTTCCAAGGGGAGGGGGACATTAAGGAGCACTTGAAAATTTTTGTACCTCTTCTCTTGGCATCCCCGTAGTAAACTTACATATTAAGAATTCTTGAATTTTAAAATTCTACATATTCCCGATCAATCAGAAATGTGTTGGTCTATTCAAAGCAAAGTTTGAGCTAAATTGGTCTGATTTTTCGAAAGTTACATCAAACAAATTTTCCCTTCTAACTGGGGCTGAATTGGGAGAGAAATTGATTGCAAATTTTCAAAACTTTAGTGCTAATTTTGAAAGAAAACATTTTCAAGCACACTTAAGATTACATAGATCTTGTTTAAAAATTGCAAAGAAATGATCTTGGAAAATCTAATTTATCTTCATTTTCTTTGCTTGTTGAAACAATATATATATATATATATATCATCAAATACATGCGCATTTGCATTACAAATATATATATCAGCAAAATTAGTGTTAAAAAGTGTAAAACCTGCTAAAATGTTTGAAATTTTGCTACTGTTAATAACTGTAAAAATGTTTTTACAATTATTAACTATTAAGGTAACTTTACTTTTTTTACAATTTACAGCCCTATTCTAAAACATCGTGAGGTATAGAGTATATTGTACGAATAGTATATATGCATTTTTTATTCAAAATGAGTATCCTAATGCCGTTTATATAAATGTGTTATTAAATGTAAATGATTAAATGCAATAAATTAAATTAAATGCAATCTGTAAGAAAATTATTTGATTGCGTGACTTAATTGTTACATAATGCAATACAGCAAGACAATGCGTACAAATATATTTTTCCATTGTTGTAAGGGATTATACAGTTTACATTATCGTAAGTTACACACTAATACAATATATAGTCAAGACGCACAATATGCACCACCCTTAAAGTGCACCATTTTTGTCTATTTTGCAATGATCAAGCTATTTCCTGAAAGATACACCACTTATTTAATGTCTACTTGTAGCCAATGAAATGCTCTTTCAGCTCACGTTACTTGTCACGTGATAGCTAGTCATAACCCGCGGCCGGCCGCCGGCGACCACTGTCAGCCCAGTGCGCGTTACGCACTACCTCTGCCCCGAAGATGTCCGCTTTGCCGCAGTGGGGCGGCTTCCACAAAATGGACTTCACATCCCCCGTGGTTGCTACCCTTCTCAGAAGCGAAGAACCTCATCAGTCGGGTTTTTGACGGGAGGGCCCGGTAACCCGGCATACTGGGCCCTCCTCCTGCTGGCTGCCGGTGACATCGAGCCCAATCCAGGACCACTACCTGCCACCGCTACCCCTAGGTGGCCCTGCCCATCTTGTGGGAAAGGGGTCGGCTACCGTGACTTTTCGGTGAAATGCAGGACCTGCAGGCTATGGGTCCATAGCGGAAAATGCTCCAACCTGTCCACCCGCGAAATATCGGCCCTATCTCAATGGGATGTGGACAACTATAGCTGTCCGAACTGTACAGCCAGCCTGGCGGCTGGACCCCAGCCACCCTCGCCCACCATCCGACCCGCTCCTACCGCGCCTACTCCCTCTCTCCCTTCCCTCTCCTCTGCCCCTAACTCTGCAGCTGGTTCTGCAACACTCCCTCCTCCCATCTGGCCCAACTCCAGTGACAGCAACCTCTGCCCAAGGAAAAAACAAACTGCGAATCCTCCAATGGAACGTCGGGTCAGTCGGTAGAAAACGGCCTGTCCTCGAGAAAATGGCAGAAGATTTGGAGGCGGACGTTATTCTGCTACAAAACCTGGCTCAGGCCTGGGGAGACCGTCGGCCTGAAACAATTTGACGAAGTTCATGCCTACCGCAGGACCGGCAGGCAACAGGGTCATACGACTGGGGGCGGAGTTGCCACGCTCATCAGGAAAGGGATTGGATATTCGGTTGATGACAGAAATTACCTAGCCCCGACAGACCTCACCACTGATGCGGTGGTGATCCATATCCAGTCCGGGTCAGGACCTATCCCCCTATCCAACATCTATGTTCCCCCCATTGTCAATGTCGCCCAAGACCAACGCCATCAGAACTTTGATCCATCTTACATCTGCTCCCAGGGAAGAGCAGTGATTTCCGGAGACTTCAATGCCCATGCGGCCGCCTGGGATCACCTGCAACCCCTAACTCAGTAGGGGAATCTGTGGAGGACTGGATCCTCTCTTCCGGCTAACCCTGGCAAACGACGGTACCCCCGCAGACTGAACCCGCAAACGGGCGGACAATCCAGTCCTGACCTCACCATCCTCCACCCGGCCTGGAACGGCCGTTTTTCCTAGCAAGTCCTGGATGCACCCATCTCTGACCACAACCCGATACTATGTGACCTTACCTGTCTTGCTCGCTCGGCAAACCCCCCTCAAGCGATACTTCTGCTACGAAAGGGCAAAACTGGCCTGGTTTCCAGGCACAATTGGACGAACTTCTGCAGATCTCTTCTTCGGATCAGCAAATGTCAGTCCACCGCCTGAACCGCCAGCTAACCCAGGTCGTCCTCCAAGCAGCTACCGATAATATTCCACGGAACCGGCGCAGAATTCCCAAATGTTGGTGGTCTGACGAAGTCACCGCGGCCCTCAACGAAGCCCAGATCACTGAGGAGCCTTCCTCAGGTCCAAATCTGAAGAGTCCAGGCTTCGGTGGAGGGAAGCCGAACGATCGCTATCTGCAATGATCAGGGAAGCCAAGCGCTCCAGCTGGCAGGATTTCGTTGCTACTCTGTCCCCTAGAACCAATCCTGCCAAGGTCATGAAAACACTCAGGTCTATTGATGGGAAGAATACAACAACGGCATCGGGTCAATCCCTCCTGCTCGGCACCAAACAACTAACCACCAACCGCGACAAGGCTAGAGGATTTGTGAAGGAATACGCCAGAGTGAGCCACCTGAGAACGTCAAAGGAGGACAGGCCCCTCCTACGGGGGAGTCAAACATGACCTGAAACAGCAATGCCGCTGCCGAACGTCTGTCCAGCCACCTATGTGCAGCCCCTTCAGCAAAGACGAATACCAAGCAGCCATCAACGATCTCCCACTCAAAAAGGCTGCTGGCCTAGACCAGATTTCGAATGAAATGCTGAAGAACCTGAGCCAGAATGCTCATGCAGCACTACTCGATCTCTTCAACCGATCCTGGCTGTCAGGGGTGGTCCCGTCTGCGTGGCGTCGAGCGAAGATTATTCCAGTGGCGAAACGAGGAAAGCCGGCTAACCGAATAGAATCGTACCGGCCAGTCAGTTTGACCAGCTGTTTGGCGAAACTCATGGAAAGGCTAATCAAGAACAGACTGTCCCACTGGATGGAATCCAAAAATATCCTCGACTGCAGGCAGGCTGGCTTCAGGTCCCTCCACTCTACGGAAGACCATGTTATCCGTCTTGTCCAATCAGTGGTCGATGGTTTCTCAGCCAAGAGACCTCCCAAGCGTACTCTGCTGGCCCTCATTGACTTTCAGCGAGCCTTCGACACAGTGTGGAAAGGGGGCCTATTCAGGAAGCTGCTCGACCTAGGCCTCCCTTCATGCGCAGTCCGATGGCTAAGAAACTTCCTCTCTGATAGACTTGCAGCAGTGGAATACAACGGGGCAATCAGCAATTTCAGGAAATTCCACCATGGAGTTCCCCAGGGCTGCTGCCTTTCACCCTCTCTGTTTCTGCTGTTCATCAA
>JASAND010002368.1:0-16476 GCA_030248195.1 Trissonchulus latispiculum
CAATCTTTGCTGTTACTGAGACTTGGTTAAGTACGGATTTGAATGATGTAGTTTTGGGCGATATTTTGAATACTCACAATGTTGTTCGTACGGATAGTATGTGCAGACGTGGTAATGGTAGGGGTGTGATGTTTCTAGTTCCAAAATTGTTTTCCATAAAAGTCCTTCAGATTACCAGAAACGAGTATTTCGAATCACTGTATCTAAACATTTATATAAGAGGATCAAGCAAAACATTGAATATCGGATTATATTATCGGAATCCTAGCCAAAACTTTAAAGATTACACAAACATTCACATTCAAGATAACACTAATGGACCGTCCATATTATTGGGGGATTGCAATTATCCACACATAAAGTGGGATAACGATACCTTACTTTTGTCTGAGACTGACTGTATTTTTGCTAATACATTGTTAGGTCTGAGCAACATGTATTCATGGCAACTCATGAACACGAAAACATTCTGGATTTGATATTCGCGAATGAGCCTAATCTAGTGTCTGGTGTAGATATTGATGCACTCTTCTGTAACTCTGATCATAATATTATTACTGGATGGGTACACATGCGTACAGGTACGGGTACATGTACATGTACCGTACCGTACGTGTACATGTACTGGTACATGTACATGTACCGTATGTAATTCTAATCCTAGTTGCATTAAAGAAATAGGGTTAAATTTAATCCGTTTAAGGGGGGTCACTTTTTCACGGAACTTTCGACCATCTCCAATTTTGCTCATTTTCACATATTTTGTAGTCCCCATGGGTCCTCCAAACAAGACAAGTGCGTTTTGCATAATATTGCTTCTGTCGTTCTGTAGAGCCCTTCAAAGGTGACCTTGACATGTGTTAAACAGGAAAATGAAAAAGTTAGGTTAAAATGTTTGTGGCAGAAAAATTTTTGCTGTATGAAAGATACAGTGCTGAAACTTTCCACGTATGCCAAAGACATATTGTAGACATATTGCAGCTATCTAGTTGGGTGCAATTCTGCTGAGTGGTGGATTTTTGGTAAATTTTTAAAGTCAGAATTTTGCAAAATCGAGCGTTTTTGGACTATGAAAAACAGGACCTACAGTAGTCTTTTGCTTGTCCTGAACGATTGGCAAAAGCTACAGAAATGGCCAATAGATGCATAAATGGACTCTACGCATAAAAACACGTCTTATGAAAATACTCACAAGTTTCTATCTACTATAGTAAGCTCAAAAACCTTGCCACAAAAACAGAAAATTTTGGTAAAAATGGCCATTATTCATAATTTTCACATTCTTTTGATAATTTCTCACTCATTAGATGGCAAAAAATCACCAAATTTGGCAGATTAATATATCCATGTCTGTCACATAACATGGCCAAAACAAATGCGTCAATATTGAACATGGCTGCTGTGGCGGCACCTTTGATCTTTATAGGTGGAAAATGCCAGTTTTAAAATTTTTCCAAATATCAACAAATTGGGTATCAGCCGATAGCTAATGGAACGAGGAGCAACTTTTCTCATAAAACTATGGATCCAAAATGCTGTCTGTGCAAGATAAAATGAGTTAAAGTACTACTGCTCAGTCCTCCGAAGTTAGGTCAGTGCAGCACTCAAGCATGTATTGTGAATGCCTGGATAGCTAACCTTGAGCCGCATCTGCACTAAGATATTACCTTAATGAAGGCTTTATCTTGGTGTATCGGTCAACCCTGTTCTCGATCGCGTTCGGTCTCCACCTGACCTTGCAGGGCTCATCACAGGAATTTTCAAGTTTTACAGCTTTGAACCTGGATAACTCTGTCACAGTTTGATTTCGAACACTAATATTTGCTCTTGTTTTTAAGAACATATGGGACATATTATGTGAGAAAGTAAGCGAAATCCGTGACTATCGATTTTTGACCAAAGTGACCCCCCTTAACTCGTTTAACTCGTTGGCTTAAATTTTAATCCGATTAATCCAAGGTGATATTTCATTAATGTGGATTAATTTTAATCTAATCCGTTTAATCTTTAAAGAAATAGGGCCTTACTCTTACTATCATGTACTCTTGTTGACACTGGTAGTTTGCGTTTGTGGGTATATAATCGTGAATGAGCGTTCTTAGCTTTCCAGCAGGGTTTTCTTTTCGGATTTGCGTCTAAAGTCTGACACAAAAATGTGTGTACAAAATCTGTAAGGCCTCCAGTGAATTCAATATACGTCGTAACCCCATAAAACCATATATTTTCGGAATCCTTGCAGCGAGACAAACATTTTTATAAAATTTAAAATTTTTTAAAATTTCAAAAATTTTAAAATATCGGTTTTTCGGGGAATTTTTTCGGACCGTGCAAGCTATTCAGCTCATTCTTTCACAAACATTTTCCCGTCCGAATACGCATCGATTGACACAAGAACGAAAAACATCGGTTGAGAAATAAGCATTTTATTCCAAAATTTCGTTTTTCCATTTCCTTTGATATTTGCCGCTTTTTGCAACTTTGACTGGTTATTACTCGCGACTCGCTCACCCGAAAAATTTTTCGATTAGATTTTCAGGACCGCCTAGGCGCCCGCTTTCACATAATATATGTGGTATTTCAAAATTTGAAAATAGATTTTTTGAAAAATACCACTTTTTGACCCAAAATTTCGGCATAGCAATTCTGGCAAAAGTGAGTAAAAATAACGTAATCATAAAATTCAAGCTGAGCTGAATCCAATGATATAAAGCTTTTGTTGCTACGAGTTATATTGCGCCAGCAATGAATTTTTAAACAATATCCCTATTTCAGCTGGTTTTTGGCTCTCTTTGATGTTGCCGCCGTGATTTGAATGAAGCAGTGTAAACTAGCAAAACCAGCTGAAATAAGGGATATTGTTTAAAAATTCATTGCTGGCGCAATATAATTCGTAGCAACAAAAGCTTTATATCGTTGGATTCAGCTCAGCTTGAATTTTATGATTATATTATTTTTACTCACTTTTGCCAGAATTGCTATGCCGAAATTTTGGGTCAAAAAGTGGTATTTTTCAAAAAAATCGATTTTCAAATTTTGAAATGCCACATATATCAGGTGAAAGCGGGCGCCTAGGCGGTCCTGAAAATCTAATCGAATAATTTTTCGGGTGAGCGAGTCGCGAGTAATAACCAGTCAAAGTTGCAAAAAGCGGCAAACATCAAAGGAAATGGAAAAACGAAATTTTGGAATAAAATGCTTATTTCTCAACCGGTTTTTTCGTTCTTGTATCAATCGATGCGTCTTCGGGCGGGAAAATTTTTGTGAAAGAATGAGCTGAATAGCTTGCACGGTCCGAAAAAATTCCCCGAAAAACCGATATTTTAAAATTTTTGAAATTTTAAAAAATTTTAAATTTTATAAAAATGTTTGTCTCGCTGCAAGGATTCCGAAAATATATGGTTATATGAGGTTACGACGTATATTGAGTTCACTGGAGGCCTTACAGATTTTGTACACACATTTTTGTGTCAGACTTTAGTGCTGGGACCGGTTCCAAAAGAACCGGTAGAACCGGAACCGGAACCGGTAGGATTTTTAGAACCGGAACCGGAACCGGAACCGGTGGCTTTTGGAACCAGCCGGTTCTAGTGTTAATTTTGGCTGTGTGAAACTTCAATCAAGGTTTATTTTGTGAAATTTTAAAATTTTCTTATGAATTTGAATTTAGCATTTGGAATTTAACTTTATTTTGGTACGTCTATGTAGATATAAAATTTTGTTTTTGATTGTTGTTTAAATGGCAGAAGATTTGATATCAATTTTACGATGTCTTTAATAACAGTTTTCAGTCAATGTTTTAAGTTTTCTGAAAAGGTTATAGAAAAAAACTAAGGTGTATTCAGTGTTAACTCTTCTTTAAGGATGACAAAGATAAGCATTAAGGATTTGATGCTTTACGGCAACTCTTCCAGCTTTAGCTGTTGCCTCTGCAATTTTTGTGTGCAAACTTCAACTGAAGCAAACCAGTATACTGAAGGATTAACTCCAGATTATTATCCCTGAGGTACCGTTCTTATTTAATTAATAGCAATTGGCAAGCGCTACCGAAAAAGAATGCCTTTGATCTTTGATGGTCTATTAAAAATTTTCATATTTCATTGTCATATTTTAATACTTTTTGCTTATTAGGTTTAGGATTTAGGTTTAGGATTTGATAGGGAATTGCGCTCTTTTGTTACAAATTTGTTTATTTCAGCTACAAAAATTAAACAAATTCCAATATGTAAAATAAAAACGTAGCAGCTTGATTTTATTTATTGTAACATAAAATTTTTGGTTTTAAAGGTATGAAGTTAGTTGTACCTGTCTGCTGCATAAGTGCTCGAACAGTTAAAATTCTCGTTCAACGATTTTCCCCAATGATTTCTGCTATAGTTTTTGATCTCAAAAAATCTTCGACCCCGAGATGAGATTAGCTGCTTTTTCAATGATTAAGCTTTGTAATGTTGTAACTGTAGCTGTTGAATCGATAAGCAAATTTTATTGGACTGCTTGAAATTGGTCGAGGAAAGTTCTGTGCGACGTTCGCTTTCTGAAGGGCAGTAGCTAAATGTCATCTAGATTGAGAATACTTAGTATTTTGGTAAGCTCTGGTAGCTAAAATTTCCCAAACATATTGGTAAAAATGAAACAGACCATAGCTTTTTCACAGTAAATATTTGTATATAAATAGTGAAAAGTAAGCCAAAACACTGTTTAAGAACACGTTCATAGCTTTGTGCAGTTAAATATATTAAGGTTTTATAGCAATTGTCAAAAAATAGAAAAATCGTGTGATTTTAGCTTTTTTATCAAAAACACCAATTGGAACCGGAACCGGTAGCTAGAACCGGAACCGGAACCGGAACCGGTAGTCAAGAACCGGAACCGGAACCGGTTTCAAAAATCGAAACCGGTCCCAGCACTATTTGCGTCAACCTTGCGTCCCGCCAAATTTAAATTGCGTCCCGTTACGAAATTTTGCGTCCAGCTATAATTATTGTTTTAGCGTGTTTTTTGTGCAAAAATTGTTTATTTATAAAAACTTCGAAAATTTCTTTAGTGAACTCTTCTGAACTTGTTTCTTGTAGCCACAAGCTATTAAAAATTGGGTTTCATCAAAATTTGCAGGCAACTTGTTGGCCACAATAAAGGACTACAAAGTTTTATGATAGTTGGATTTAACGTTCCCCTACATAATTTGTACTTCAGAAACGTTTTATTCGGAAATCTTATTCTTCCATAAGAAATGGCGCTTAATTATTGCCTAGATAGGTTTTCTGCAAACTGCTTTTTGAAGATTCATACTTTTCCATTAATATTGACAACACTGTACGACTCTGCCTATGCGATGCTCTGCGATCCTACGCAACTTGAACGTCTTCTTTTGTTGAGCAGTTTTGGTGAAATCTAATTCTGAAGTGACCAGCAACCAGCTCCATAATTAGCGCAATTGATGCCATTGCAACTGCACAGCCACATATTATAAGTAAACCACGGAAATGAACAAGCTTCATTGGATCGCCTTCATGTGACCTGCCGTCACAAATTTGAGTGCCCACAGTTTTTTCATAGTTTTCCTAAAGTAAACCGAAAATATACGGAATTATATTCATTAGACTATTGGCGTTTCGGTTAGTAAGTGAGAGTTCATTCAAAAACCAAGTTAAAAACAAGAACATCTTACATATTTCCTTTCGATGTGGTGCACCAGAGTAACCAGGCTCGGCAGGATGCGATCGAAAATCGAAGTGAAAGGACTATCTTTAGAAAATACATAGCCAGTTGGGAATGTAACGCCATCAAAATCTTTGTCCAGACTGAATGTTAAGTTGCACCTTAGTTTGATCATCTGCATAGCTTAAAAAGAAAATGATAAGTAGTGCAGTGCACACGTATTAACACGTCGAACTTAATGCTAAGCAGACAAAAGTTTTAAACAACTACAAATCTGCAGCGCAATAACTGACCGTATGGCTTGTCTTGACCAGGATAAACCAAGTTTCCATCCAATTCTATTCTGTCTAGAAGTCTGTTGATATCGTCTTCAATTATAATAGAGGTATCAGTTAATGATTGATTAAGCAGTCTGTATGCGTTTCCTGCTTGAGGGTTTTCCAATAGATCCCAATAAAACCCATTTCCTGTTCCATTGTCCTTAATAATGCGATAAGTACCTTGTTTAACTAAGTTGGCCAGCTCTGTAGTTGAAGAAAATGGTATGGTATAATTCATTTGCATCAAAGTGCCAATGAGAACTCCACTGTAAAGGCTTGTCGCAAACAGTGTCATAAATCCTAACAGAACAATTACAGTATTTCCAGATAGAGCCCCTGTTGAAGTAGGATTGGCGCTTTTTCGAAACAACATGCTCACACTGACCCAGAATAGCTAAAACAAAGGTGGCAACATTCTCAGCTTCCGATTTACTTGCTCATACATTGTCTTTACCGATTTTCCTGAAGCTATAGAAATAAAAACATAGGAAACATTCAAGTTGCCATCATTTTGATAAATTCATTTATTTATTTATTCATTCCAGATGAAGTGAAAAGTAAGAATTCAGCAGGACCAAGCATGTAGAAGTGTAGAACTACTACTATGTACCCTTGCTATTGCTGACATACATTCAACTAAATTTGCTTGCCATCAATCAATGATAGCAAATATTAAATTGTTAAGTTAAATATATTTCTCGAGACAAAGCTTAAATTGACAAGTGATAAAATAATTGGACGGCAAAAAAGAGTATACGTCGTAATCAATTATTTCCATGTCAAAGTTAAAACACACATGTTATTATTGGTTGCACGCAAACACAAGCAAATCAATTTAGCAATTTAAGAGAAACAAACTATATCCTTGGCAAAGGGTTTAAAAATTTGAGAACCTGAACACTGAAATATGTGTAGGTGGACCTACACTCCATAATCAGTCAACACTTTCCGGTCCGGTTAGCCCAAGTCTACACAAATGAAACGATGTGTTTTATTCCTGCACAGTAAGACATTAACCTCTACATATCACTGCAACAATTCCTTTTTCTCGCGTCATTCAGACTACTCAAAACGTCTTGACGCCATTTCTTGCTGCTGCAGTAGGTTTTAACATATGCTTTCATCTTACCAGCTTCCTTCTCTATACATTTCCAAGTTCTTCGATTAGTCGTTCCCTATCCTTCTAAGTTCGGTTCTGTGTTTAGTGCAGCATCGTCGCAATTGGAACTCACGCTCTCTTCCAGCTGATCAGCTTAACTGTTTTATTTTTAGAAATGGGTTCCGTTGCTGGAATTAAACGTATTGCTAGATGAACATAACCACCAACTTCAAGCGCTGAATTCGAAAAATGAGATAGTGTTTTGATTACAGCACATTGTTGCTTAAATATAATGATGACCAGTTTGACCTGTTACAATTACAATTACAAAGTTACTCCAATTATTACTTACAGAACATCTCGACCTTTCCCAGATTCGTATCGGATGAAATTGTTTGATAACGATAAGCGATATAATCAGAGCAAACCAGGATGCTGTAAGCGCCATCCAAATTGGCGGTTCTAACACATTCAACAGTAATGTAGCAACTGAACTTCGGTAAAAGGCATTATCTTTCTTGTAAATGAATCCAAACTGCATGGATGAGTATGTTACTGGATAAGTAAATCGAAATACTTTCCTTCTGGCAATTGTGTTGAGATACCATGCACCGACCGTATCTACGGTTCCATTTTGTACTTCGCCCAGAAGTCCTGAGTACACATCAGGTTCTGTTTCACCTCCCCACACATTTGAAGGAGCAACAACTGCAGTGGCGTTCAGTTTTGTTAATTTAATTATATAATCAAATATTTCATAGTCAATGCCTGGATATTGACAGATAACAGAAGGATTTTTGGCTTTTCGAACAGCGCACGGATAAATAAACGGCACATACTCTGATACATAATATGTGAAGGACTTAATGCTCTTCATGCTAAAAAAGCAATTTCAGAAACAGGACTTTTCAAAACTAAAACGCTCCATGAACATTGTTCCATGAACAAAAGTTGCGCTTCACAGTAACTCAAATTGGAGCTTTAACACATACTGCATTTTTTCTCCTACCTCAGCCAGAAAAAGTAACCGTCCGTTTAGAAAACGTTTGCCACTCAGGAGAAAAGATGTTGTTGTATTGTTGTATCGATGACTATCACATTTAGATTGAATAGCTGTTTCACAGGGACCTCTGACGTTAGAATCTCTTTGGCTAACGACGTCTTATGCAATGTAAGTTTAGACTGATTAACAAGGCGTCCTAATTTAAGAGAACTCAAACACTTTGCTTTGCTAGCGTATGCTTATATGCTGGCTTTTTGGAACCGACTAAACATAAAGCAGGAAATTGCTCGTCTGTACGCTCTCTAAAACAAATAATCTTATTTCCCGTTGAACACCAATATTTTATTCAGATTGAATGTACACTCAAACTAATGAGCCAAATCCAATGTATAAAGCATAACGCTAAGCTCATTATTGACAGTTGCAACAAACAAAGCCTGTCTATTCTCAAATGAAAGTCGCGGCTTTGACACTGATAACAGACTCCAAAAGCGCCGTTCAAGGGTATAGACATGTTTCCCTGAGCCTGCTTTTGAGAGCTAACAACCTCTAGAAATTAAATGATGACAATAATCAGCAAAATTAATGTTCCAAGCAGTTCCGAAATAAAACAGTGACAGAGTCAGGTTATCAAGCGAACGATTCTACTAATCTGCGAATATTCGAAGTGTTTCTGATAGCACTTTTTATAAATGAGTAACTTGGGAAAATCAAAATTGCCTGAGACTGTGCAAACTCTGGTTGCTACAGATCCCGAAAGCTGTCTCAGCTGGTTTACCGAAGTGTTCATGAAAATAAAGTGTTGACACTTGACTGAAATATGTAATATAATTGAGGACAACACCTAACACATTTGTATCCATGCATTAACATAGGGTCGGGCCCTGGAGGAGGCTTGTTCCCAAAAACTTTTGAGGGGTCTTGTACCTTGAACAAAAATTTTCAGGGGGCTTGTACTTCAAGAATAAATTGTAAAATTTCTCAAAAATTAACACTAATTTTATCAAAAGTTTGCAATTTTCTATCGCAATTTGCAAAAACTCTTCAATATTTGAAAAAAATTCAAAATTTTGCCCGATTTTTCCCGGAAATTAAACATTTTAGCTAAAAAATACCGGCGAAGATGGAAATGTTTTGAAATTTTTTTGTAAAAACTAAATTTTCCGGCTATTTTTGGTGAGCCCTTGGCCATTTTTTGTTACTCTTTTCGTTTTGTTTTGTACCCGTTTTCGTTTTGTTCCCGACGGCGATAGGGCTTGTACCTTGTCCGGGTTGGGGGAGGGGCTTGGACCACCCATACCTCCCGCGTTAACCTATGTTTGTATCATTCAAATACTACGACCAATATAAAAGATAACACTGGGCAGAATCAGATATAAAAATTTACAAGCATCAATTAACTTGTCTGCAAACGGAAATATAGGTTGCTATTTAGAGCAAATACAGTTTCCCGATTTTTGCCCAACACCCGGATTCTGGGGGTGAGTAACTATAGGGAGGAAACCTCCCAATCCCTCCCCAAGCACATATGACCATTAATATCACGGCAATATACTACTAATGAGCATACATAAACCTGTACTGCAAACAAATTTGTGAAGGGGGTCATCTGGGGCCTATTTCATGAAACTACATTACACTTCCTACATAAAAATGTAGCTACAGTCCATTTGCTACATTTTTTGGGGTTCATAAAACAAATGTTAACTTTTACAGTGTAATGTAACTGCATTACATGTGGGAAATCCCTTTTGACGTCACTTTATCGGGGTTTACTTCTGCTTTGCTTCAATGTAGTTACATTGCAACTACATTGTATTTGCACTGTAGTTACATTGGAAATAGATGGCATTATTCACAACAGCTAGGCTACTTCGAGACGTATTATTTGCAACGTCCTTTGTACTTATAATTATATTTAAGAATTCTACGTACAATTAACGAATTAACAATTACTGTTAGTATGCACAATTAACAAATCATAGCTAAATTATGTGCCTAAATAAAATTAATAAATAGCAGTATAGAACACCTATATTATTGAAGACTTAACCAATTTTAAATGAGATAAATTTAGTTCAGTTAGTATGTACAATTTAGTTGTAAAGTGTAATTCTGTGGAAAGTAAAATTTTCAGTGTTTTCTACAATCGCAGGGTTTGATAATAGAACAGAGTACTCTTTTCAACGATTTTAACAGGAAGATGCTTACGTTACAGTGGTCTTGACCACAGTTAAAAATGTAGTTATATTTGGACTAAAAATGCATTGTAAAATACTTATAAGATACTTATGATCTGCACGATAACGACTGACCCCCCCCCTCACAAATTAGACCCATCACTTCAAAGCATTTCGCACGCTATTCTTGTGTGCTGAAGCTCGCAACAAACGCACATTGAACCAACTGACTAGTTGTGCTTTCGAGAAATAGAACGTAGGCATAGCGTGCGAATTTCTTTGAAGTGATGGGTCTAATTTGTGGAGGGGTCAGCCGTTACTGTGCAGATCATGTCCCCAAGCATAATAACTAAGAGCTTGACGCTTGTCACACTCTTAGTTATTATGTACTCTTGATAATACCAAGAGTAAGACACTCAGCTCTTCATAATAGAATAAACTTGCAAGATGCTCGAAACATTAAGGCCGAAATCTCGGGGGAGGGGGGCTTCTCAGCATGTAAAATACAACGCTGACATTTTTCAAAAGCGAGCGTTTTCGACAAATTAAATACTATAACTTGAGCTAAGAAAATCGTACAGCAGTAATTTTTAGATCATTATGTTGCGTAGGACGAGCTCTTTTTAACCACCTAAAAATTATATATTTCGGTTTAGGTAATCTCTTACAAAACCGGCAATAAAGCATCCTTGCAATAAAATCCTGGGAATTTCATAAGGTCTTCGAAATGCTTCACGTTGTTGCTGAATTTATGAGAGATTGCCTAAACCGAACTATATAATTTTTATATTGTTAATAATATCTCGTTCTACGCAACATAATGATATAAAAAATTATTGTTGTACGATTTTCCTAGCTCAAGTTATAGTACTTAATTTGTCGAAAACGCCCGTTTTTGAAAAATGTCAGCGTATGGGCCTTAAGGTGGTAGTACCACTACCTTTGAACAGACACTGTAAACTAGATACTCAATGAAAAAGCTTGAAATTTGGCACATTTGTTCTTTATGATAATTTGCACCAAATGCGCTTGCCTGCAACGCTGTGGGTTTTGGCTTGCTGTCTACGCAAAAGGAAATGTATTTAAAGTTTTGAAATTAAATATCTCTTTCAATCCTCGACGAATTCATTTGAAATTTCGCGTGAAAGCTTTATTAATACATACGCTCAGGCCGTTTTTTTAGTTTTTCGCAAAAGTACATTTTCGATTTTTTAGCTTATTTTGAAATATTGTAAATTCAATATCTTGTACACTACTGCTTTTTTTAAAACAAAGAAAACGGCCTGAGCGTATGGGGATATAAAACATATCTGGAAAATTTGGCCAAGTTTGGTTGAAGCAGTGACGAGAAAATCAAAAACAAAGAATTCACAACTTTCATTGTTTGCTTTGGTTTTAGCAAGAGTACATATTAACTAAGAGTGTGACAAGCGACAAGCTCTTAGTTATTAGGCTTGGGGACATGATATGCACGATAACGGCTGACCCCCCCCACAAATTAGACCCATCACTTCAAAGAAATTCGCACGCTATGCTTATGTGCTGAAGCTCGCAACAGACGCACATTGAACCAACTGAGTAGTTGTGTTTTCGAGCAGAACATAGGCATAGCGTGCGAATTTCTTTGAACTCATGGGTCTAATTTGTTGGGGGGGGGTCAGCCGTTATCGTGCAGATCATGTCCACAAGCCTAATAACTAAGAGATTGACGCTTGTCACACTCTTAGTTATTATGTACTCTTGGTTTTAGGAATTCGCTATCCTTTCAATCTGCTGAATAGTGTTTATTGTTAAATAATACACATAAGTAACACACTAACAAACTTTAAAACCCAATACATTTAATTTTTGGATAAACTGCTATTACTTTACATTTCAGATACAAACGGTCAACGTAAGTCAGCCATACGTAAAACTATCTGTAACTTTTGATGGAAACCACGTACAGAAGAGATATGCACATCATTTTAAAGCTCTTTTTATGCTCTTTCACATGACAGATCCAAATTCAAGATATAAAAGTTTGATAATTTGCACATTCGCAAAGCCATCATGGTAGCTAGCCAATTATGCAGTCTCTGACACCAAAATTTTATGCAAAGATAGCCTGCCAACCAAACGTGTTTCACCAATAGTTTCGTCATGTTTGCTTCATTTATACCAAGATTAGGTCGAAAATCCCGCTAGTGGTACTACCACCTTAACATTTCAAGCATCTTGCAAGCTTATTCTATTAGGAGAGCTGAGTGTCTTACTCTTGTTATTATAAACCATTGCTACAATCAAGAGTACATAATACATAAGAGTGTGACAAGCGTCACACTCTATGTACTCAGCTCTAGAGCCATGCTCTGCGCGCTAACGGCCCACCCCCCCCCGCAATTGCGTACCTAGTGGACCCCCCCGCAAATCAGTACCTAGTACGCAATTGCGTATGTTCACTCGCTGCTGCAATATTCCATTTATCGGGACCCCCCCGCAAATCTGACCTATCACTTTTCAATGTTGAATGATAGGTCACATTTTGCGGGGGGGGGGATCCCGATAAAGGGAATATTGCAGCAGCGAGTGAACATACGCAATTGCGTACTAGGTACTGATTTGCGGGGGGGGGGTCCACTAGGTACGCAATTGCGGGGGGGGGTGGGCCGTTAGCGCGCAGAGCATGGCTCTAGAGCTGATTACATAGAGTGTGACGCTTGTCACACTCTTATGTATTATGTACTCTTGCTACAATGTAGTTACATTTCTAAGCTATTCAAAACATTATGAGAACTACAATGTAACTTACATTGTAATGTATAAAATACAATGTAATTTCATTTCATTGTTAGAATGTATATGAAGCTGAAATTTAACTACAGTATTGCATTGTACAATGTAACAAATGCAATGCATATGAAATATGACCTGTAACCATAGCTTTAAATTTTAGATATGGTTGATACCGCTAATACATATCCTTATTGAGCAGTCCAGTTAAGGGGAGGGGCTACTAGAATGGGCTTGCCCCGACTTCGTCCGATTGGCCTACTTTATAGGATATAGAACAACGGTGTGGTCAAAACAATATCGTGAGCGGTGATCTTAGCTGCCTTCCAGCCATGTGCAGCCGTCGCGTTTATGTGCCCGATCACCCCCTTTTCACAACTACTAACATAATTAATTACAAATCTCTGCTGGTCCAATACCTTAGCTTCAAAGTTGTCATTTGCCGATATGATTTGGCCCATGTGCCCCTATCTGCAGAAAGATACTAGACGTCTGTATCTTATCTGCATCTAAGGGAATTACTCTTCAAAGTTGAAGCTTCGGCAAAAATTTAAAAATTTTTGGCTAACGAAACGAAAATTTTATTGCCGGTGCGTGCTATAAGGCTGTAATTTGGCGTAAGCAGAGGCCCTACAGGAGTACTCATTTGTGCCATATGGCAAGAAATTCTGCCACGTGAAAAAATTTTCTGTCAACTTTAATCTTCAAAAATTTCCAAAATCGCGTTTTTCAGCCTGTAGAGGCTTTCTGCAGCCATAGAATTATTTGTGGGGGTGTTTTCGACCACGCTGATTTCAAATATCTCATATTGGCATATAGCAACCTTGAAGCTTGAAGCTCTTGCAGCCAGCGGAGATTTTTAATTAATTATGTTGGTAGTTGTGACATAAACGCGACGGCTGCACATGGCTGGAGGGCAGGTAAGATCTCAGTACCCGACACACACAGTGACCACACCCATGCTCTATAGTTTCGCCAAAAAGTAGGCTAATTGGACAAAGTCGGTGCAAACCTTTAGTAGCCCCCCTTAACACTGTATTTACCGGGTAAAATCATAGTACGTAGAAGAAGCAATAACAAATATGTACCTTAGCATCCCCCATAATTATGTTTGTATTTATCCGAGTTTTTCAAGGTGTTGCCGCTCAACAGGGAACTCCTTTGATGCAGCCAACGTGTACCCACCCGCCCACGTTGAGGTGAAAGCAGCGTTGCCATTTCTGCTCCGGCAGTTTCCTTGCCTTGCCTGCTTACGCCTCTGGCAATTGCGACGTGTAATTATTCCGTGTCATACCGTGGACCCAGTGCAAAATTGGCATATGGAGAAGATGTGTCTATAGAGCAGGTACGTAACCTGAGAAGCTTCGAGGCGAAGACCATAAATTCTTAACGGACTACTTAGTATATGTATATACATACTCCGAGTCCAAACAAAGCATATCAGCAGCATACTAGCACTGTTAAAATCATATCCCACAGGGTTGTTCTTGTTCAAACAGAAATGCAAACAAAAACGTACGAACTTTGACGGCCAGTGTTTACTTGGCACAATACCTCGTGTGCTTTTAAGAGGAGGGGAAACTCCAAATCAGTTTTGATTAGAGTTATCCAGGATTGAATATATACTTACAAATGACATTATCAATTCCCTATAGGTTGTTTTGATGCAGATGTTAGGTAGCCTTTGTTCGCGTTTAGAGGTGCTGACGTGTTTTCTGGCTAACTCCGAGTGGCGTTTTTTTTTTTTTTTTTTTTTTTTAGCTTATTGCATTGATGAGTTTATTTTTCTTGCCTACACTGGTGAGACTGTTGACAGGGTCGGGGACCAGTGGCGGATCCAGGATTTTGAAAAAGGGGGGCCCGCCGAAAAATTTTCCGGGGGGGGGGGGGGTAATCAAATTTTCCGGGAGGGGGGGGTCAAAATTTCTTTTCCAGGAACAAAATATTATTACAAGAAAATTAAAAATTGTGTATGGAAAGGATAGTTCACTTTGAATTTCGTCAATTTGAAATTATTCTATATCCCGTGAGTGAAGCAAAGCATGGAGAATTTTATACGGGCATATTTGGGGTCTGGGGCAGAGCCCTCAGAATTTGAAGAATTTTTTGAAATTGGAAAAAAATCTGTCATGCTAACTTTGAAAGATTAAATAAATAAAATTGAGATATATATATATGTAATAGTATAGTAATTTACGCTACGAAAACCTTGCAGTAAAATATATAGTATATATACGAGTGAACGGTGACAATAGAGAGGATATGCTACAAGGGCAAGAAAGGTAATGTGCAAAAACGGGGGTTCAGCGGAGCTCCTCAGAAGTTGAAGAATTTTTTGAAATCGTGGAAAATTCAGCAATTCAAATGTTTAAAAAGAATAAAAGATTACGCCATATAAGACTTAAGATGAGATGAGCGTATTATGCTGTATAATCGATCAGTGGAAAACCAAAACGGGAATTGGATGCTTTTCATAATTTTTCATTTCAATTTATTCTAGAGCACTTTCAGAAGGAAACAAAATAGAAGACACTTTAAGAGACAGAAGTTCTGACACAGAACTACGTTATATATATACGTAACAAAGCAGCACAGAAGTATATATAAAAGTGTTCTGCAGGCGAAATTTTTCGAAAAATTTGTAAAATGTATTAAAATTATGCGTATTTTTACTCAAAATGTGGATATATAAACAGCTGAAAAATTTTTCTAGGGGGGCCCGGAATGTCAAAGGAGGGGCCCAAATCGCAAAAGGGGTCTGGCCCCGGCCCCCCCCCCCTGGATCCGCCACTGACAGTGGTTGGGGGGGGGGCCGCGGGCCCCAAAAATTTCTGGGGGGGTGTTTAAAAAATGGCTGGGGGGCATATAGCAAGCTTAACAAAAAAAAATCACCCGAAATTTTAACAAAAAAAAATCACCCCACCCTGACTCACAGGAAAGTCGCAGAGACCCAAACTTTTGCATGGTGATAGCTACACATCTCAGCACATAAGAGCCCGTGAGTTTGAGCCCCCAGGCCCTCTCCATGCGTTCAGGGCAGACCTTCGGGCGAGGGTACCCAAAAGTGACCTCAAAAACGTTCATGACCGAAGTTCGAATTTCGGCTGCCATTTACTAAGGGAAAACCTTATGTAACCCATATTGTGCATGTGATATGTCCTGACTGTGGGTCATCGATACATGTATTGAAGCCCCAGCTTGACCTCTCCGTGCCGTCCTTCATAGTGTGATCTCTTGTTGCCAAAATCTTTAACAAATAAAAAATCATTTTTATATTTTGTTACTGAAGTCAGGAACAGCAGCTAGAGCAAAACTAACGTCAAATTCGAGCTCAGCGACCTCGAAAACCCTTATATACGCTGTTTCTCGGAGGGTTGCCTGGCACTTCTGGTAGTCCAACCTCGCAACCTGCCGGACCCGTCAGCAATACGTAACTGAACGGGCATA